>PJEM01011385.1:0-54652 GCA_004023845.1 Helogale parvula
AGGAATACAGCATGGAATTCGAGCAAAAGTCACCTTAAGGTGACTAAGTCCAGGTTAAAGTCACAAGGCTGGCAAGGGTCAGCATCAACAGTTCTCAGGCTCCAGTGAGTCGGGTATCTGAATGCTCAAGGGGGTTTAGATCCTGCGAAGTTAAGTCCAGAATGTGTGTCAAGTCAATCTTTTGAATCAGCACTGGGAGTTTTACCACTGATTTATTGTCTCTGATATGAGTAGGCTATCTCCTGGCCTGCTAGTGGCTGTTTGTCCTCACATTCTTTCAGAAGATAGCCAGGGTCCTAATATGACTTTTCTTATGTTGAGAAAGCTGTGCCTGCCTTTCTTTTTCCAAGGATGACAAGTTCTTTCTGTTTACACTGTGGCTGTTCACAAATATTTTGATTCTCTTCTCCTGCCCAATGGTAGGATTGTGCTTCCCCAATCCATTTGAAATGAATTCTGACCATGTAACTATTTTTTTCAATAAAATGTGAAAGGACATCATGTATGTCATTTGGAGACAGAAAATTTTTTCAATTTTGTTTTTAATGTTTATTTATTTATGAAAGAGAGAGACACACAGCATGAGCAGGGAAGGAGCAGAGAGAGAGGAAGCCCTAGGATTCAAAGCAGGCTCAGCCTCTGAGCTGTCAAGCACAGAGCCCAACGCAGGGCTCGACCTCATGAACCAGGAGATCATGACCTGAGCCAAAGTCGGACCCTTAATGGGCTGAGCTACCCAGGTGTCTCTGGGGCAGAATCTTTAAGAGCTAGTGCTTACTGATTATTTCTTGAGCTGGAGCCTCCCCTCCATCAGCCTGGGTCCCTGAGTGACTGTAGCCAGTAGAAACCTTTCTTCCAACCTACCAGGTAGTGTGAGCAAGAAATACTTGATTTGAGTCACTCCACTGACATTTTAGAGTGTTTTTCTTTCTTCCCACGGCATCCTTACCCTATCCTGACCAATCTAGTGACCAGCGTGCCTATCTTTGCAGGAGGAAACCATTATGAAGCAAGAAAGGAAATCCACAAGCCAGAAAGCAAAAGAAAATGATATTGGACAATATTTTAACTTTCACATGGTCAAAGACACTATCGAGAAATTACATTTGCCATACATATACGAAGGGTTAACGTGAGCTACATTCGAAGGCCATCCATAAACTGATGACAAAACAAGCCAACAGAAACAATAGAGTAAAGGATCCGAGGAAATTGTGGACATTTGCTGTTTCCTTCTCCAGCATTGTTTGTCTTTCTCCTGCCAAAAGCACCTAGATTATCTTTGGGAGAACTGCCCCCCTGCCATTCTCAGGCATGCAATTTGAGTAGCTTTGACCACACCCAAAGCTGCAGGTGTGGCAAACCTGAACCACACGCCAAACCCTGAGCCAACCATTGAGCTTAGGAATGAGTGGGTCAAATTTGGCATTTCTGTGGGCAGTACTTACATATGTACGTGTTCATTCATTTTAATGAGCAGCTTTTAAAACATGAGATACTCTAACATGCTTACATGAAAAGACGTACATGATATATTGCTTAATGAAAGAGGCAAGTTTCTGGGTAATGTGTATAATAGGACATTTTTTTTTCTAAATAGGAAAGAGGGGAAAAGCCTATAATGAATGTGACTATGTCTTTGCATGAGCACAGAGAAAACTGTGTAATGCTACGCACCAAATTGCTAACACTGTGTGTTTGTTATTGGGCTATTGGCTGAGGCCCAAACCAACACTTCAACCTCTTTGGTGAGGCCAGGGCTGAGACTCCACAAACTATACTTCCCTTTGTCAGCTGCTCTGCTTCACTCTGGTGACAGGGTGGTAATCAGGGGTTCCAAGAGCCTGGAGGAGGAACTTCCTGTTTGTTTCCTGAAGGCTTCCTATTCCTTTTTTTTTTCCTTCTAAAGTTTATTTATTTATTTTGGGAGAGAGGGGCGTGGGGAGCAAGCATGCATGGGGGAGGGGCAGAAAGAGAGAGGAGGGAAGAGAGAATCCCAAGCAGGCTCCACGTCTATGAGATCATGACCTGAGCTGAAATCAAGAGTTGGATGTTTAACTGACTGAGCCACCCAGGCGCCCCCTTCCTATTCCTATCAGAGTATCCCCACTAATTTTTTACCCTGGCAGCAACACCTGGTTCCAGTTTCCAGTATTTTCCACATGCCTGAATGAGCTTAGGAGTGCCCACTCCTCGGAGGTCTTGGGTACCAGCTCCACAGTCCCTTCTCCAAGTTTCTGGGTTCAAATGACTCACACGGTTCCTTTTGTTCTCTGGCTGTTGGGGTGGGAACTACCTCCTGTAGCTACTCTCCTATCTCAGTGGCCCCGTTATCCCTCAGTCCACCACCTGTTCGGTCAATTATCAAGTCTGTTATTGTTGTTCTAACAGATCATCACAAACGTAGCAGCCTAAAACAACATAAATTTATTATCTTACACCTTACACTTCTGGATGTCAGAGTCCAAAGTGGGTCTCGGCAGGTTAAAATCAAAGTGTCAACAAAGCATCATTTCTTCTGGAAACTCTGGGGAAATATACTTGTCTTTTCCAGTTGAGAAACTGCCTGCATTCTTCGGTTCGTGGCCCCTTCCTCCACCTTCAAAGTCAGCCATGTAGTACCCTTCCAATCTGTCTCTGACTTTCCTGCCTCTTCTATGCCTTATAAGGACCCTGTGCTTACACTGGACTCACAGAGATAATCTACGATAATCTTCCATTCTCAAGACCCTTAGTGTAATCACATCTGCAAAGTCCCTTTTGCCATGTCAAGTAACACAGCGACCAAGTTCTGGAGACTAGGACATGGACATCTTCAGAGACTATTATTCTGTCTACTCTCCCAAACCCCCAGATCAGAGTTTTGTAAACTTTTACTGTAAAAGGCCAGATAGCAAATATGCTAAGCTACGCAGACCATATGGTGTCTGTCACAACTATTCACCTCTGCTATCATAGAATGAAAGCAGCCATAGATGGGCAACAAGGGATAAGTTTGGCTGTGTTCCAATAAAACTTTATTTACAAAAACATGAGGTGGGTAGGATTTGGCCTGTGGCCCTTAGTGTGCCCAGTCCATCCTAAATAAAATTTTTGTCTGTTAAAAAACGGATGTATTTTCTGTTTTTCTGATTGGTTCATTTTTACTACCTCAAGAGGGTGAAATTGAAGAGGATAGTGAGGAGATTATTACATTTTCTGCATATCTCTCTATGTTGTTTGGCTTGTCACAATTACAATATATTACTTTTATGACTAAAATACCAAATATCCAATAAACAAAAAATGTATCCATTGCATGATCTTATCTATATATAAAAATATGTTCCGTATAATACCAAAACACTGGAAATCAACTAAATGTCTAACCAATGCCTGAATTGGTTGGATAAATTACATATTTACCCAACGGCCAGTGCAGTGGTTCCTCATTTCATTCACACTAAAAATAAAAATTCTTACAATGGCCTATAAGGCCCTACATTTATTTATTTATTTATTACCTCTTTAAAAAGTGTCTGTCTCCTCCTCCTAAAATATAAGTTACAGGAGGATGAGGATTTTCCTCATTTTTGTGAACTGATGTATCCTAAGAGTTTAGGACAATACCTCTCACATAGTAGGTGCTCAATTATTATTTACTGAGTAAGTGAATAATGGAATACTTTGCAACCATTTAAAATGATCTTATAGAATTAAGTTTCCACATTATGTGGTGAAATGTTCAAAATATATTTACTGGGCAGAATCCCATCATAAGGTAATATATCCCTCTAATTTGATTTTCAAAAGTTGTATTTATACATGGAATGGAAAAAATATGGACAGGTATACTCTGATACACATATATATTTTGGGGGGGTATACTTACTATATTAAGCAGTGTTTATCTCAGAGTATGGAATTTTGAGTAGTTTTTATTTTGAAATTTTATTTTCCTTTATTTTTAAAAATAAAAGTTAGAATATTTATCTTTGAGATATACTTGAGGGGTCCCACTGCTTTTTCTCATGGGATTCTTTAGCTACAGAGAAACAATACAATTCCTAAGTTACTGCATTCCTTCATCCCAAAAAACAAAATAGCTCTAAGGAGAACGAACCAGCAGTCCTGATCTTAGTAAGAATCTCCCGAGAGGGAGCTAGCTAATTTTCAAGGTCTAAATGGCCAACAGCAGGGGCGCCTGGGTGGCCCATCAGTTAAGCAACTGACTCTTGATTTCTGCTCAGGTGAGATCGAGCCCTGGGATCCAGCAACCCAGCCCCACATCCGGCTCAGTAAGCCGGTTTGGGATTCTATCTCATTCAAAATAAATAAATAAACTTAAAAGAACCCAAAAATAAAAGGCAAATAGCAAACCTGTCAACCTCCTGTCACTCCAAGTGAATGTCAGGCCACCTCGTCTGAAAACATGAGGCACTTATTACAAAGAATCATGCCACCTACAATAGTAGCACCTCGTGGACGGGAAACCCATGTTAAGTTGAGAATTAGTCTAGGTTAGTAATAAGCGTAACAGTTGGGAGTCATTAAGACCTCCATAATCTTGGGCAAATTTCTTGTTTTCCTGGACTCTCAGTATTCTCATCTGCAACTTGGGATATAAGGTCCATGTGACATGATTGGAGAGGTATGGTCATGAAGAACAAGGGTGTTGTGGGCTGGTGGGGGGGACCCCTGGATGGCTCCGTCGGCTAAGCTTCCAACTTTGGCTTAGGTCATGATCTCGTGGTTTGTGAGTTTGAGCCCCACGTGTGGCTCGCTGCATGGGTCTCTCTCCTCCTTCCTTTCCCTTTATATCTCTTACAACACTTAGGACGGTGCCTCACATGTACTGAGCACTGTCCTCTCTCACCCCCATGCCCCTCCGTCATTAGGAACACTGTCTGCAATGGCAAGCCAAATACTGGGTCTCTGATCCTCAGCCCTCTCCACCCCCACAGTGTTCAGCTCTGTGACTTTGGGCCTCTGGGACCAAAGAGGAGTGTGCACATGATTGAGGTGATACTAATGGCCTCACCTTACCAGATCTGGCTGAACTGCTGTGGACTACTCTGTGGAGGACTCCAGTTCTCCTGTCAACCTTTGAAAGGCTATTTAAATGCAAAAGACTCAGAAGGCATGGATGCTTGGCCCTAAAATAAAATTGTTATAAAGCCTCCAAGGGTTGGAAAAAAACCTGGGTGTGTAATCACCAGAGCTGGCCTTTGTTTAAATAAGAGTGTTTGAGGAATGTGTCCAGGATTATTTAAACTCAGACCATTTAAACTCTAAAGAATTCCAAAAGTAGAGTAAACACTCAAATGACTTTAAAGATTTGCAAGATAAGAGGTTACATAACTCATATAGTTATATATAACTTACATAACCTCCCTCCTTAATTCTGAGGATCAAGTTGTTCTACACAGCATGTCTATAGGGAAACAATTGTGGGGAGGGGAGATGGAGTCCATATATAGGTATACAATGAGATCATACATCCTGGGTTTTCTGGGGTCAGGCTCAATATAAAATTTTCTGTTTTGGGGGCACCTGAGTGGTTCAGTCGGTTACACAACTGCTCTTGATCTTGGCTCAGGTCATGATTTCACAGTTTGTGGGCTGAGCCCCACATAGGGTTCTGTGCTGACAGTGCAGAGACTGCTTGTGATTTTCTCTCTCTCTTTCCCCTGCTCACTCTCGTGCTCACTCACTCTCTCTGTCTCTCTCTCACACACACACAAAATAAACAAACATTTTTTAATTTAAAAATTATTTATAAAATATTGGCTTGGCAGACAGTGTATCTTGGTATTTGTTTCTGAAAATACAGCCACCATTTTAATTCATTGGGATCATCTATTCCAATATCCTTATTTTGCAAAGGAGAATGTAAGACCCAGAAAGGGACTTACGAACGCTAAGTACAATTCCTGGCATATAGGTACTAGCTAAATATTTGCCAACTGATGAAATCTGGACAGACGACTTGCTTAAAATTACTGAGTTGTGGAGTTGGAACTCTTCCTCTGGCCTCCTCAGCTGGAGACCATCCAGCCCCCTGTGTGCAGGAACCAGGCCAATACTGACCATGGAAGAGAGAGTGTTAGCAGCCACAGATCCTTTAAGCAAGTGGGTTTAGGAGTAAGTGAACCTCTTCAACTTTGTTGGGACTTCTGGGCACCAGTTACACATTTCCCCAGAACATTACCTATCTTGCTGGTAGTCCATGACGCCATTTTTATAGGCCCTTCTGAGAAAGCTGTGTTTTTTTTAATAGTTTATTGTCAAATCGGTTTCCATACAACATCCAGTGCTCTTCCCCACAAGTGCCCTCCTCCATCACCAACACCTCTTTTCCCCCCTCCCCCTTCCCCTTCAACCCTCAGTTTGTTTTCAGTATTCAATAGTCTCTCAAGTTTTGCGTCCCTCTCTCTCCCCAACTCTCTTTCCCTCTTCCCCTCCCCCTGGTCCTTCATTAGGTTTCTCCTGTTTTCCTGTTAGACCTATGAGTGCAAACATATGGTATCTGTCCTTCTCTGCCTGACTTATTTTGCTTAGCATGACACCCTCGTGGTCCATCCACTTTCCTACAAATGGCCATATGTCATTCCCTCTCATTGCCATGTAGCACTCCATTGTGTATATATACCACATCTTCTTGGTCCACTCATCAGGTGATGGACTTTTAGGCTCTTTCCATGATTTGGCTATTGTTGACAGTGCTGCTATGAACATTGGGGTACATGTGCTCCTATGCATCAGCATTTCTGTATCTCTTGGGTAAATCTCTAGCAGTGCTGTTGCTGGGTCATAAGGGAGTTCTATGGATAGTTTTTTGAGGAACCTCCACACTGTTTTCCAGAGCGGCTGCACCAGTTTACATTCCCACCAACAGTGCAGGAGGGTGCCCGTCTCTCCACACCCTCGCCAGCATATATAGTCTCTTGATTTGTTCATTTTAGCCACTCTGACTGGCGTGAGGTGGTATGAGAAAGCTGTCTTGATCTAACTCAGGTAGCTCTCCAACCTATCCTCAAACTGATTAGATGGAGGATCAGGTCCAAGTCAATTGTGGCCATCTTTATAAACAGGAAATGAAGGAAGTCTTTAGGATGCCAGGCATTAAGAACACTTATAAAGAGAGTTGCCTGGGTGGCTCAGTCCGTTGAGCATCTGACTTGGGCTAAGGTCACAATCTCACAGTTCATGGGTTTGAGCCCTGCATTGGGCTCTGTGTTGACAGCTCAGAATTTGGAGCTGCTTGAGATTCTGTGTGTCCGTCTCTCTCTATCCCTCCCCTGCTCATGATCTGTCTCTGTCTTTCAAAAATAAATAAATGCTAGGGCGCCTGGGTGGCTCAGTTGGTTAAACGTCTGGCTTCAGCTCAGGTCATGATCTCATGGTTCGTGGGTTCGAGCCCAGTGTCAGGCTCTGTGCTGCTAGCTCAGAGCCTGGAGCCTGCTTCAGATTCTGTGTCTCCCTCTCTCTCTGACCCTCCCTTGATTGCGCTGTCTCTCTCTGTCTCTCAAAAATAAATAAAAAGCATTAAAAATAAATAGATAAATGTGAAAAAAAAGAAAAGAAAACTGATAAACAGGCAGTGGACCCACCAGACCTACTCTTAGGGGACAGATAGAAGACTTAGGGGATGCTGTGATGTGCCACCATGCTCCCCTTCAGGACTGAGGCACTCATTCCTTCTGCTGTTGGCTTTATTGGCTGTTGGCAACCCACTGGTGAGTCCCTCTTCTAGAGCTGCTCTCAGCCAAGGGGTACTCCTTTCCCAAGAGTGGCCAACAAACACCTAGTGAGAATACAAAGGCCTGACCCTACCATCTCAATTTGGAGAAACTCTGAAAGGCCACACCAGCTTCAGAATTCCCCGAAGGGTTGGTTGAGACCTTTGCATTAACTACATCAAAGTCCAACCTCTCCTTCAGCCTTTCTCACAGATGTTGATCCTGAGAGTTCTCCCCTATTAACTTCCTGCATACCAGTATCCACCTCAAGAGTCTTTTTTTTTTTTTCCTACAGAATCCACGTAAGACAGAGCGAGAAGCAGACAGTGGAGCAGAAGCCTAGAGACCATCAGAGAAGACTGTGAACAATAGCCATGAGGTAGCAGACACCATGGCCTCACAGAAACTCTTCCGAAGTCAGAAGCTATAATTGAAAAAGAGAAGAAAAGCAGAGAGAGATCAAATCACTTTCTCAATGCATCCTTAAATCCAATGAAGCAACCTGAGTTGTCTTCCTTCCAACCAAAAAGAATCTCTCAGGACCATACTTGGCTGGCATCTGCCTTGTGTCTTTATTGTTTTTCTACCTCCTGCCGTGATCCCAGGACCACATGACTGGGACACTCTGCCCACATTTGTCAGCCTCTCCCTTTGAGGAATTGGCCAATGTTCTCTAAACCCCCAACTTGAGGCTGCCGTCTTGTTCCGAATCAACTGATGACCCAGATCAAAGGTGCTGCCGCCTGTCTGATTCTGAGTACGGCATGTCCCTCTGGACACTGTCTTGGACTGCTCCCAGGTCCCCTGGGGGCTAGTCTGACGCAGGATCATTTTCTCTAGCTCCATCCCCTCTGGCTCTGGCTCCCATCTCCCTCCCTTAACCCATGATGTTGACAGTATAACCATGTTCTAATAATCTCCTTTACTTTTTGGCTTTAGTTTCCCTCTAAGAACATGCACACATAGCTTCTTGCAATTTTAGGCTTTTCCCCCTCATTTTTTGCTCTCTTGGTTTGCACGTTTCATTCCTTAGCAATAGATGTCTTTAAGCTTTAAGGATTCATTAGGTCTGGGGCACCAGGGTGACTCAGTTGGTTAAGCATCAGACTTGGGCTCAGGTCATGATCTCACAGCTCAGGAGTTCGAGCCCAGCACTGGGTTCTGTGCTGACAGCTCAGAACTTGGACTCTGTGTCTCCTCCTCTCTCTGCCCCTCCCCTGCTCTCTGTCTGTCTGGTGCTCTCTCTTTTTCTCTCTCCCTCAAAAATAAAATAAATAAAAAGAAAGAAAGAAACTGGAAGATGAAAAACTGTACTATACAGGGGGAGCACCTGGTGGCTGAGTTAGTTGAGCATCTGACTTCAGCTCGGATCATGATCTCACAGTTTGTTGAGGTCAAGCCCCACATCGGGCTCTGCACTGTCAGTGCAGATTCTGCTTCAGATTCTCTGTCTCCTTCCTCTGCCTCTCCCTGGCTCCCTTCCTGCTCACGCTCTCGTGTTCTCTCTCTCTCTCAAATAAATATCAACACCCAAAAAACAAACAATCCAGTGAAGAAATGGGCAGAAGACATGAACAGACACTTTTCCAAAGAGGACATCCAGATGGGCAACTGACACATGAAACGATGCTCAGCATCACTCATCATCAGGGAAATACAAATCAAAACCACACCGAGATACCACCTCATACCTGTCAGAATGGCTAACATGAACCACTCAGGCAACAACAGATGTTGGTGAGGATGCAGAGAAAGAGGATCTCTTTTGCACTGCTGGTGGGAATGCAAACTGGTGCAGCCTCTCTGAAAAACAGTATGGAGGTTCCTCAAAATATAAAAAATAGAACTACCCTATAGCTCAGCAATTGCACTACAGGTATTTATCCAAGGGATACAGGAGTGCTGTTTCGAAGGGGCACATGCACCCCAATCTCTATAGCAGCACTATCGGCAATAGCCAAAGTATAGAAAGAGCCCAAATGTCCATCGATAGATGAATGGTTAAAGAAGATATGGTATATATTTACAGTGGAGTATTACTCAGCAATCAGAAAGAATGAAATCTTGCCATTTGCAACCACATGGATGGAACTAGAGGGTATTATACTAAACGAAATTGGTCAGAGAAAGACAAATATCATTTGACTTCACTCATATAAGGACTTTAAGATACAAAAACAGATGAACATAAGGGAAGGGAAGTAAAAATAATATAAAAACAAGGAGAGGGACAAAAACATAAGAGACTCAAACGTGGAGGGCAAAGAGAGGGGTTACTGGAAGGGTTAGGGGAGGGGCAGTAAGGAATCTACTCCTGCAATCATTGTTGCACTATATGCTAACTAACTTGGATGTAAACTAAATTAAAAAAACAAGTCAACATTTTAAAAAAACTGTTCTATACAAATGTCTGGTTTAGGGATAATACTGGGAAGAACACTAACAAAGAATACTTTCATATGTAATAATCCAGCCCTGAGTCCCTACTGGGACTTCAAGGGCAGTTCTGCTCCTGAAGGCGGAGTTCTCTGGTGTCTAGGTCTCGGCACAGCCTGTTCCTCTCTCCTGAAACATCTTGCCCAACTCCTCCTCCCACTTCCCCACCTCCCGTTTGCAAACTCCTATTGATCTTCTGGTCTCAAAGTAAGATGTCAACTCCTCTGGAGAATCTTCCTGGACCACACCTCAGCCAAACATTCGGGTGACACACTCCTTCTCTGGGCAATCCTGACAGGAGTGCTCTGGCCCCTTAGCACTGAAATGCCCCCATTCACCAGCCCATCAGCTTACTCCTCCCTCCCTGCAGCCCCCACCTCTAACTGAGCTAGCAAGCTCCTGGAGAGGAGGGGATGTGTCTTGTTTATCGTTGTATTTCTAAGGTCTAGAACAGGGCCGCACACACAATAGATACTCAGTATTTGAATATCTGTTAAATAAAGGGAGGTACAAATATGCCCTCTGAGTCATCAAAGGCGGATTCATTTATGGCCCTGAGAATTTCAGTGCCAAGTATGTCTTCTTATAATTGAATTTCTCGAAAACTGGCACTCCAAATACAGCTTGAATATAACATAGCTAGTTACCACCCACCCACAAGCAGATCATACAGTCCTCTCGGAAGGGCTCGATAATTCTTTGGCTTGTCTCATTGCCCCCTAAGTAAGTTCTTGAAAAACATTAGCTGAGGAATTGGTAAACATAATACATCTCTCCTTGACTAGTGTGGGGACAGAATTAACTGCATCAATTCCATGACTCAGAACTGAGGGGTGTTCTATGTTTCATAAATTATAGGAGTTGGAAACAGGTCTTTTCCTCTTAAAAACACATCAGAATCCAGGATATGTGAGGTCTGATGCCAGGAACTACCAGCTGGCTATGAGAATCTAGAGCCTGGATTCTAGACAGCCCTACCTTCAGTTGTTAACAGTCTAAGACTGGAAGATAATGAACAGCGCACCGTTCCCAACTTAACCGGGCTTCTGCTCAAGTTCACAGATTTGTATTCTGCTCTCCTTGCACCTCAAGCTGGTCAATGAGAAGTTAATGAACTAAGACGTCAGCCAAGCCCTAAACGAACAACTGTCCTAACCATTGACTAGACTGATCAGCCACAGACATTTCAGAATGAGTGATGGGGGGAAATTCAGTCTTACTCACAGCAAACAGTACTAGATTAAAATGTCTCCCACAATACCATGACAAGCAGCTGGGCCATTAAAATTACAAATGGCCACTTAAGCTAATGTATTTTGTTTGCCTGACACCCTCTGGGGCTGTTCATCTCTCTGCCAGAGGTTGACACAGATATGTAATTATCTCGGTTTTTAGCTTAGGCAGGAGTAAGAACAATGAGGTCTCCCATAAAGTTTTGGATGGCTGGTCTTAGGACACAGCTGTCATTTTCTTACAGCACCCAGAGGACTCTGGGTACAAATGATGTATTTCCTCATAAGGAGATGTAGATTATTTTTTTTTTGTCTGGCTTTCGTATCTCCCTCAGTCTTATTTTATAGAACATGAAACTTTGACTGATGGGTCCAGGGCTGGAGACTGAAGCACGTTGAGCCAATAAGTTTTTTTCCTGGGAATCTAGAATCCAGGCTAAGAGATTCCATTTTCAGTGTGACTGGTTTACAGACAGGACTTATAAACGCAGAACCGGGAGTGGTGATTTCTGCCATATTTATTTGGTCTGTGGTCTGTGGAAGCCAGAATGCAGTTAAAACAAAATGACCAATTTGAAAGAGGACTTCAGGCTGCCTCCATTTGGACCTCGAACATTCCCCTTGGGTTCTTCTTCCCAGCTTGTCTCTGGGCTCAGCAGAAAGACCCTGAGAGTGAAAGATCCGCTGATGGGAACACAAACTCCCTCCTCCAGCAGCAACAAGGGCTATGCGGAGCCAGCAAGACCCCACCCACGACGGACTCCAAGACAATGATGGAGTTGACCTTCACTGCCCACCTGCAAGTACCCATGTCCCACATTTTCCTTACATAAACCTAGAAATATTTTTGCGGCTTTGGAGATAGTCTTTGAGATGCTAGTCCACTAGTACATGGTCTTCTCAGTGTTTGCCTCACGGAAATGAATATATTTCTTGTTTCCACCACCACACATTTCTCTGACTTTGGATTTTGTCAGTGGCCGGTGGCCAGACCTGGTCTGTTTGGGACCCCTGGAGGTAGGTGCTTTTGCACCCCGGCGCGCTGGCTACAGATTTATTCTACTACCAATCTGCTTTAATCTGGTAGTCAAAGAGTCATAACTAATACAGTGGCCGTGGTGTGGTGAATATAAATTGCAATAGGAATTTGAGAAGAGGAGGCATTATGGACACCACTGGTCAGCACCAGAACCCAGGTAGAGGGGTCCTGCTGGTATGTAGTTCAGTGATTCTCCCAGCTCACTGCTACATTAAACCCTTACACTTCTTTGATTTCATCCAGAAGATATCATGGTCTAGCATGTTGTCAAGAAATACTTGTGGGATGAATTTTTTTAAATGTTTTTTATTTATTTTTGAGAGACAGAGAGAGGCAGCTCAAGCAGGGGAGGGTCAGAGAGAGAGAAGATACAGAATCCGAAGCAGGCTCCAGGCTCTGAGCTGTCAGCACAGAGCCCAGCGTTGGGTTCAAACCCAAGAACCATGAGATCATGACCTGAGCCGAAGTCAGACGCTTAACCGACTAAGCCACCCAGGCGCCCTTGTGGGATGAATTAAGATCAGTGATATGCTGGCACCTGTTTACCTATTGGCTTTGTTGGGAGTGGAGGGGTTGAGAGGTGAGCCCTAATTTGTAGCACTTGCCAATTTCCAACGTGAAAATACTCTATTCATGGCCAATTTCAAGCTATCACTGTGAAGTCAGCAAATGCACAGTTAGAAAAAGATGCACAGGGGCGCCTGGGTGGTTCAGTTGGTTAAGTGTCTGGCTTCGGCTCAGGTCATGATCTCACGGTTTGTGGGTTGGAGCCCCACGTCAGGCTCTGTGCTGACAGCTCAGAGCCTGGAGCCTCCTTCAGATTCTGTGTCTCCCTCTCTCTCTGCCCCTCCCCTACTCATTCTGTTTCTCTCTGTCTCAATAATAAATAAAAACATAAAAAAAGATGCACAGTAATACACCATTAATACAATATTTCTACTATATATATACAACAGGTGTAAATCACCTCCAGAGAATGGATAATAGTAGCATGCAGTAAAAGTATTAGGAAATGGTGAATGTTGAATGAATATTTCTTACTCTTGTTTTTAATATAATTCATTTAATATATATATAAATTTTAATTTTAATAATGGCTGTGTTTAATAACTGGCAAAACTCCTGTAAATTTGTTTACCTACTTCTGCAACCTGGTACAGGTTGGCTCCCGCACACCACTAATCGGGACGAGTGTTTGTTAGTCAAATTCAAAAACCGGCTTATTATCTGATTAATATGATAGCTAATTCAGAGTAATCTTACCCCAACCCCCAGTGCTAGTGCCTGACACGTGCTTTCTTGAGTTGTTGTTCTTCCTAACTCAGAACCTTCTCATTCCCCATGGAAGCTCTTCTAAGTCTTTACCCATCCGTCTTCCGGAGGAACTAATGCCCCGTCCTTTCCAAGGCTCCCCACCCCCACCCCACGCTCCTGCTCTCTGCCACCTCCTCTGTGACATCAGGCCATTCATTGCAGTCAGCACTTCCCAAACCAAACTCATTAGTTTCTGCCTGAACTTGCTCTTCCTCCCCTTTCTCCACCTAATTTACACCCTAACCACAAAGAACTATTTGTTCTCTATCTCATTTAATGCCATCCCAATTCATTCTGCATACCAAGCTGGCACTCTGAGTACAGTGGTTCTCAACCTTGGCCGTATTCTAAGATACCTGTGCCTAGGCACTAGGGCCACAGGTCTAGATGTCATTAGTCCGAGGTGTGGCCTGAGCACTGGGGGAGGGGAGGCTAACAAGATCCCCAAATGGTTCTGATGTGCAGCCAGGGACAAACCACAGTGCTATAGTTCCATCCTTACCTGATCTCTCAGCGTTTTTTGTTTTTTTTTTTTTACTGGCTGCCGAAGACAAGTCAACTTTGCCTCCAAAACCTTTCTAAACCTATTGCAAATCTCCATTTCTACTGCCCTTGCTTCATCACCACTCACTGGACTACCACCGTGGCATCTCTACCTCTCCTCCCACAATCTCTGTTTTAGTACATCCTCTTGCAATCACCCGAGTGATTTTTCCAAAATGCAGGTCTGGTCGTGTCTCAACACCCACTGAAAAGCCATTATAGTGGCAAGCATTTGCACCGCAATATCTGGATGCCAGGAATGTAGCGTCTCATTATCTTTCTAAATCAAATTAAAGTCACTCTAAGCATCCATTTTCCAAGGGAGCAGCTCATTATTGAGAATTGTCTTTCCTAGAATTGTACAAGACTCCCAGGAGTCTTAAAGGGCCCGAGGGTGTGGGAAAAACCCTTCTAGGTCCATTTTGGTGACTGCTTGAATGTCCTTTGTCCATCTTGTGAGATATAGTTCTATTCCTTCCAATTCAAGCAGGTCACAAAGATCTTTTTTCTAAACTTCCATGCCATAATGTCTGGGGTCTGGCTTCTCTGGATGTAGCAAATAGCCACTCGCAATCTGGGGTACTGAGTGCCAGTGGATCCCTAGGGGTTGAACCTCCGATGCGCCTCTTACCCCTGCACACTCAGTCCCTTCCCTCTCTTGGGGAAACGGGCTACCTCTTCAACCCTGGAAGACGTCCTTCTCCCAGAGGAACCAGTTTGAGAGGTCAGCACAAAATCCTGCCTGGTGAGGGGCACCTGACTTGGCAGCCTGGGGCGATTTATCTGGCATAGAGGAGAGTCCTGGCCCGGGCCTGGTCTGAGCAAGTCACATCCCTGGGCTGGGGCCCCCTTTTCCTCAGGTTGGGGGGGGTGTGTCAGTGCCTGCAGGTAGCTATGACTCTTCCTGTTCTAACTTTTTGTTGTAGATTTGCTCACCCTCTTCTCAACCCATTCCTCCTTCCCTTAACCCCATGGAGTTGTGAAACAATAGAAGGAAGGCGTGGTGTGGTCAATAACTACACCTTATTGTTAGGTGGTCAGGCATCTGCAGAATCCAGCATCAAGGCAAAAAGAACTCACAGGAGCTGAGAGTTTGGAAGGAGAGTCTCTATTCAGCGGGTCTCTCAGCATCCCTTTTGGTCACTGCTAGCTGTCCCTCCAGGTACGCAGGGAACATAACGAGCTGCCTACAGCTCCCCAACCATAACCCTTCTGTGGCCTCCGTAACTTTGCTCATGCTGATCCCTCTGGCTTTAACACCTCCCCTCCTGTTCATGTTCACTTAAATGCCACTCCTCTAAAAAGCTTCCCAAATCAGCTCTCCAACATTTGATCCACACCTTCATTTTAGACCTTATTGTGTTACTATCTTTAATATTATACATGGTATTAAATTTTTTTAGTGTTTATCTATTTTTGAGAGAAAGAGAGAGAGAGCGCGCGCATGAATGCCAGAGAGTGATCAGGGAAGACGCAGAGAGAGGGAGACACAGAATCCGAAGCAGGCTCCGGGCTCAGTTGTCGGCACAGAGCCCGATTCAGGGCTCAAGCTCATGAACTGTGAGATCATGGGTTGGACACTTAACCCACTCAGGCATCTAGGTGCCCCTACATGGGTTTTCTTAATGTTTATTTTTGAGAGAGACAGAGAGAAGGGCAGAGAGAAAGAGGGACCAAGGGTCCAAATGGGCTCTGCACTGACAGCAGGCAGCCCAATGATGGGCTCAAACTCACAAACTGTGAGTCTGACGCCATCCAGGCACCTCTATACATGATATTTTACATACCTCCCCACCTGCATACTCGTGTGCACACCTTATACTGGTGAATTTCTTACAGATAGGAATTGGAGAGTTTTGGGAGGTTGGTTTGGGGCTTTGTTTTAGTTTTTAAGTAGGTTATATGCTCAACCCGAAGCTTAAACTCACGACCCTGAGATCAAGTCATATGCTCTATTCACTGAGCCAGCCAGCGCCCCTAGGGTTTTTTCTTTTTAATCTTTGCATCTTCATCACCTTTCACAAGTCAGCGTTATGTTGGCTGGATTTCTGGAACTTTAGAGCCAAAAGGGACAATAGAGGTAATCTCATCCTGTGGTTTTCCAATTCTACTTTGGTTATATGATCCCTTTATTTCAAACAAAATCTTACACAGAAGACCCAATACTGAAATAGGTGACAGCAGAGAAGCTCTAGTTAAAGCAAAGGAGACGTGAAGCCAAGAGGTACGTAGACCCGTCCGCACAGGTCAAAATCAAAGACCACAGATCTTGCCCAATGCCTTTATTTTGCCGCTGAGACAACCATGGCCAGGGGACGTTTCTATTTTGCCTAAATCTACTCCATCCCACATCTTTGGAAAGTCGTTGCTTTATTCTATTCTAGAATCATCACGATCACCTTCTAGAGTCATCACAGGCTCACAAAAGGCATCAATAACCCATTTTTAAAGCCTTTGTGGAATAAATGATTTCCTTGGCCATATATTATTATACATCCTATGAACCAATTCTTCAAGAAAGGTGTTTACAGGCAAGTTATTACTGTGTCAGAATTGCAGAAACATGTATTCCAATTATACTGTGGGGTTTTTTTTTATTGCTTAAAATTTTTTTTGCCCTATAATATTGTGTGGGTGTTTGTGAAATTAAACTGCTTGAGTTGGAGCTGCAGAGCTCTGCCAACGTGCCTGAAGACTCTCCCAGGCTGAAGATCTCAGGAAGTATCTATAGTCTCTTATTATAAGATCCAATTTGGCTTTTGTTGTTTTTAAACAATCCAGGAAGCTGACCAAAGCACTCCCTTCCTTTCAAAGCCACAGTGCATTGAGATGCAGCTCTCTTTGAGGGTGGAGGCACTTGCTTATACTTATCAGGACATGGGCATTTTTATTTATTTTTTTTTTACATATTTTAAAAGTTTTATTTATTTGAGTAATCTCTACACCCAATATGGGACTTGAACTCATGACCCTGAGATCAAAAGTCACACGCTCTTCTGGCTCTTCTGACAGAGCCAACCAGGTGCCCCTGGCACTTTTAAATGAGAAGGCAGGCCGTTAGAAATTCTCAAGGTCAGCTCACGATTAACTGGAGGGCTCCATGCATATTGTGCATTCCCGAAATGCTATCACACACACTGCCCTTCTAATCTGACCCCTCCGGGCCTTTTCCAGCATCGCCATTGTGGGTCAGGCCTCACCATCTCTAGCTGTTGCTTCCTGACAAGTTTCGCTGCCCTCAATTTCAACCGCCCCAACCCATCTTTCAGCTTGCAGATGCATCTGTGTCCCGTGGGAGGGGCGGTGACCAAAAGGGGCTTCTGGGATGCTGATCTTGTTCTGTTTCTTGGTTTAGGTTTTTGGTTACAAGGATGTGCACACTTGGTGAAAATTCATCAAGCTGTATTTTACGATTTGTGTGCTTTTCTGTCTTTGTGCCTCACTCTACCATAGCTGGTTTAATTGTCCCGTTAGAAAAAATAATAATAATTGTCCTGTTAGATTGTGACCTAGGGACAGGATTCCTTCATTATCTTTGTATTCTAATATCTATTTTTTTAAATGTTTATTTATTTCTTTTGAGGGGGGGTGAGCATGCATGAGCTGGGGAGAGGCAGAGAGAGAGAGAGGGAGAGAGAGAATCCCAAGCAGGCTCTGTACCACCAGCACAGAGCCAAACATGAGGCTCGAGCCTATGAACCATGAGATCATGACCTGAGCCAAAATCAAGAGTATCTAGCAATCAGTGGCCATTCTACAAATTCTGGTTGAAATGTTATAGGAATAAATGATTAAATAAATGAATGAATAGAATTAAAGTCTCATGTTACAGGGAATGAAGGATCTTTGGGCTGAATGATTAGATATAGAAGAATGGAATTATTAAATTTTGCAGGAGAATGGGGGTAGAGAGTGCAGTAGGGAGCACACCCTTGTCCTGGAGGGAGGAAGGTTGTTTAGAAGCATTGGCTTCCGGGGGCACCTGGGAGACTCAGTTAAGTGTTCCACTTCGGCTCTAGTCATGATCTCATGGTACATGGGTTCGAGCCCCGAGACTGGCTCTGGGCTGACAACTCAGAACCTGGAGCCTGCTTCAGATTCTGTGTCTCCCTCTCCACACCACCCCCCACTAGCACTCTGTCTCTCTCTCTCTCTCTCTCTCAGAAATGAATATTAAAAAAACAACCAAAAAGTAGCAGCATTGAGTTTGACCGGAGGAAGGCCCAAGAGAAGACAGGGGCCCCTGGGGCACCTGCCAGCACAAGGCACCCTAGAATCACCATACTTGCCCCATGTCCAGGGTGGCCCCTTTTCTTGACCTTCTTTTTTTGGCTTCTGGGACTGACATCCTCCCAATCAAAAAAATACCCAACTTCACCCTTCTCTCTCTCTCTCTCTTTTTCGCCCCCTCCACATTCCATTGGCCACCAAAGTAAATGCTTCTCAACCCAATTCTTTTTCCGTTCCCCTTATTGGTCCCTTTGTTAAGGCTCCCATGGCTTCTTAGTCTGATAGCTCCCAACTGCTCCCCCAATTAAGACTCTGTGAAGTGGAGCCAATAATGGATAAGGACTGATTTTTTTTTTTTTAGTTTTAGTTTTTAATTTTTTAATGCTTATATTTGAGAGAGAGAGAGAGAGAGAGAAAATGAACACATGAGCAGGTGAAGGGCAGAGAGAGGGGGACAGAGAATGTAAAGCAGGCTCTTCACTTAACAGCAGGGAGCCCTGATTTGGGGCTCAAATTCATGAACGGTGAGATCATGATTGGGCACTCAACTGACTAGGCCACCCAGATGCCCTTGGACTGATTTTTTTTTTTTTTTTAAGAAAAAGAACAAAGGTTAGAAGTAAGATTCATTGGAAGATTACAGAGATGACCAGCAAAACCTCAAAAAATATTAGGACAAGGCTAAGAAAGGTCACCAAGGCTGTTTTGGTGCCTCTGTGTACCTCTCCGTGATTTTCGTCTGCAAATCTTTCTCCTGTCCCTCAGACCTCATGGTGGAAACTGTGGCCATCGACCCACAGCTGAAGTTTTACGTCTGCTTTCAAGAGACCAGAACTGGCAGGGGCTAGAATCTCCCAGGCTCAATTCCAAATTCCCAGGCAGGGTTCGATCAGCCCACTGGGTCGGGCATCCACCCTCGGACCATTCAATTGTGGTGCTATGGGAACAGGATCCCAATGTGCCAAAGGCTGTCCATAACCAAGCACTGTCCCCATGTGGAAGGGGCAGGGCCATTCCCAGAGAAAAGGAGCTGGACAAAGAACCCAAGGAAGAATTTATACCTTTGGCCTTGAATCTGCCCAGCAAGCTGCCCCTGGAGTTATCCTTCTTAAAAGAGAGCGCTGATCAAGTCACTTTAACCCAGCAGCTGGACCTTAGCTGCAGTGGCCTCATTCATGGTCATACCCCGGAGCAACCCACCACTGCCCTACAGTGAGACCTAGTGAGTTGAGAGTATTAAGGCCTAGCCATTAAACCTAAACTGAGACAGCCTCACACAGATACATGGATGGATCAAAGAGGAGGTTTTTTTAGTAAGTAAACTCTGCACCCAGCGTGGGGCTTGAAGTCGTGACTCCTAGATCAAGAATCACATGTTCCACCAACAAGGCCAGACAGGTGTCCCAGGAGGAGTATGTGAATAGCCTTTTCAGGTAATTGTGAATATTCCTCTTGCTACCACTGTAAAACTCATTAATGATAGTTTCTTAAAGGTTAGTTGCAAATTTGGCTATGGAACCACATTAGTGAACTTCTCCCGCTCAGTTATGTTAAAATCCACGTGCTTCGAATGGATCATTTTATTATGTGTGGTTATTGTAACATTATGCTCTGGTCATTCGGAAAATCGTGGAGTTATACAGATCTTCCAAATGTGGACATCGTTCAGTATATAATACCAAAAAGTCACATTTATTAATATCACTGTAGCCCGGGCACAGGGGTGCAAAAGCACCTGGCTCCAGGGGTCCCAAACAGACCAGGTCCAGCCACTGGACAAAATCCAGAGGTGTGGTGGTGGAACAGGAGACGAATTTATTTCAGGGAGCCCAACACCAGGAAGACAGAGGGTTAGTGGCTCGAAGACTGTTTCCAAAGTTCCAAAAAAAAATCATCCAGGTTGATATGTGGGGCAAAGGTGGGTGGGTATTGCAGGGGGGCAGTGAAGGTCAAATCCATCATTGTCTTGGAGTCAATTGTGGGCGGGGTCTTGCTGTCTCAGGGTGGTCTTTGTTTTTGGAGGTGGGAGTGTCTGTTCCCATCAGAGGATGCTTTGCCCTTAAGGGCTTCTGTCTGAGCCCAGAGACCATCTGAAAAGAAAACCCAACCAGAAAATTTGAGGTCACAATGGAGGCAGCAAAGTCCTTTTCCTCCACCACAAAACTCATCAAGAGTCTTTTAAGTATGGAAAAGCTGCCAAGAGCTCAATGGCAAATAGAAGTTTTCCAAAGTTCGGGTGTTTAGTTAAAAACTTCAGTTTTCTCATTGGCAAAAATTGTCAGTTGTTTTCCTTAAAGTGAGTGGCTCACTGTTTATATTTGAAAGTATCTGCCAAATATTCAAGTCTGAATAACCATACTCTGTCAGTCTTGAGTTCTTTCAAGTAAAAATGGCATTTCAGGAAATGGGGATTTCAGTTTGCAAAGCAAAACGGTTGCAGAAAAGCTCCCCAAGACAACCATCACTATTTCGCATCTTTCAGTAGCAGCGCCTTCCTCATACTTTCCATTTCATCCTACAGGATAGTTTAAAAAGACATGTACTTAAGAGGCACAATCTAATAAAATGGATACTTTTACTGCTTCATTAGGGACATTCTTTTTTTTTTTTTTTAAGTTTGTCTTTTTATTTTGAGAGGGAGAGAGAGCACGCAATCAAAGGGGTGGGCAGAGAGAGAGAGAGAGAAAGAATCTCAAATAGGCTACATGTTGTCAGCATAGAGCCTGATGCCGGGCTTGAACTCACAAACTGTGAGATCATGACCTGAGATGAAATCAAGAGTTACATGCTTAACTGACTGAGCCATCCAGGCGCCCCTCATTAGGAACATTCTTTTTCTTTTTTTTTTAATTTTTAATGTTTTTTTTTAAGAGAGAGAGAGAGAGACAGAGCATGAGCAGGGGAGTGACAGAGAAAGGAGACACAGAATCTGAAGCAGGTTCCAGGCTCTGAGCTGTCAGCACAGAGTCTGATGCGAGGCTTGAACCTGCAAGATCATGGCCTGAGCTGAAGTCAGACACTTAACCAACTGAGCCACCCAGGCATCCCGCATTAGGGACATTCTTAGGCTAATCTGGCTTTTTTTTCTGAGAGTACATAATGTTAAAGAATGCAAAGACTAGTGGTATAATTTGGGGTCACTGCTTTTGTTCCAGGCCAAGGGGCCAGGGGTTTACCCGCCACTGCTTTGGGATCATCAGTGCCAGTGTCAACCAGGGGAAAGAAGCAAATGACATCTTGGTATCATTATGCAAACAGTTTTGACAGACCCCCAGGAATGGTCTTGGGGGTCAACAGGTGTCCACAAACCACACTTTAGAACAGCTGGGCTAGAGGAAGGAGATTGAGGAAAAGATAAGATACGTCATAACTCAAAAGGTTATGGCCTAGAGGGGGAATATGGAAAGCCACAAAGAAGGCATGAGGACAGAGAGTCCTAAAGAGACTATGACCTTCCCTAAGGTTGGCAGATTTCAAAACTGAGGATTTGGTACATCTTTGATGTACCCAGCGTATTTGACTCTGGAGCTGATCTTTTAATTTTTTTTAGTAAGCTTTTAATCTTTTTTTATTTTAAAGGTTTGCTTGTCTTTTTTTGTTTGTTTGTTTTGTTTACTTATTTTTGAGAGACAGAGAGAGAACATGAGCAGGGGAGGAGCAGAGAATGAGGGAGACAGAATCCCAGGCAGGCTGCAGGCTCTGAGCTGTCAGCACAGAGCCTGATGTGGGGCTCGAACCCACACAGTGAGATCATGACCTGAGCCAAAGTCAGACGCTTAATTGACTGAGCCACCCAGGCATCCCTGATCATTTTTAACACTTTCCTCCTCTAAATGACAAAGTTTTTTTACAATAATAATAATCAAATAAAGCAAATAATATTTAGTGGCTAGAAAAAAGTCAGTCAAAGCTTTCCTTTATTGAACTTCATAAGGACATTCACATCAGGGAAAAATAAATCAATATTACAATACAAAAAAAGGGGAGGAAACCAACAAGTAGAGCTTTTTAATTACATTAACTTGTCTCTTTAAAAACATTTTTTTAACGTTTATTTATTTTTGAGAGAGAGAGAGTGAGCAAGCAAGGGGCAGAGAGAGAAGGAGACACAGAATCTGAAGCAGGCTCCAGGCTCTAAGCTGTCAGCACAGAGCCTGATGCGGGGCTCAACCTCACAAACTAGAATATCCCGACCTGAGCCAAAGTCGAACCTTTAAACCCACTGAGGTACCCAGGCGCCCCAAGAATCTCTAACTATCAAGAGAATCCCCCAATTCTGGGTTTTATGACATCTTCTCATATTTAAACATTGGCAAAGAATGCCATTAATTTCACCATCACATAGGACAAATTGGAAGGGTGTGAATTTGGCTAGGGCCAGCCAGCAGCTCGTTTGCAGCCTCTGCTTAGAGCTTCCCACCATGGCCTGCTTTCAGCGACCATGGAAGGAATGGCCTTGGATTGAGGAAACGGCCTTCGCACAGGGCTGCTAGGACACCCTTTCTGCTGGAGCTTCTTCAGGCTCCAGGAAGGGGAAGAAAGGCAACATTTGGAGATGTGTCCGCAACCCACACCCACTATTCCCTGCGGGGTAGGATATCACCACTCCCATTTTGACAGAAGCATAAGCTCAGAGGTATTACACAACTCGCAAAAGTTCCACTTTGCCACAAGTTACCAAACTGGGATTTGAACTGAGGGCTATCTGATTAGACTGTAAATTCGTAAAGAGAGGGAAGAAACAGTGCCTTATTTCATTCTAGATCCTTCGAAACACAGGCCTGGGCTTGTAGTCAGTGCTCAGCAAACACTGGCCATTAATGATATATTGACTGACTGAGTAAAGACATGCTTATGGCTGTGTCTTTTCAACACTTAAACACTGAATTTGAAATTCAGTTGGCCTATGCCAGATAGACAAACTCCTCCAGCAAATGAGAAAACCATGCTCATGTTCAAATAAACTGACAGTCTGAATGGAGTCATTATCTGAATTGGCATCTAAGAGATAGAGAGATACATGAAATATATGAAAGAACAGAGTTGTGATTACCTACCAGCTTTTCGTAAGCTCTTCCCATTCTCTCTGCTTCTCATCCCCCAAAAGGAACATCTTCATGGTTAAAAAAAAAAAAAAAAAAAAAAGAACCGTCTCCAATTGTTCTCCCTTGAGCACATCCTGAACACTATAAACCTTCCATTAATGTGAGTGGTTGGCGCTGATGACAATTACATCTCAACTACGCACAATGATTCACATTTCTGTGTCTGTATGTCACAAAATGGAACTCAAGTTACACGCTTAATCCAAAGAAAACCCTTGAGAGGTTATAACCAAAGTATTTGTTGAAAGACTCCCCACCTATAGAAACATACAGAATAGTTCCAGGAAAGAGTATCTTCAGTTTCCTAAAATTTTGGCAAGAAACTGTTAAGGAGTCCTCATAAAGGCTGGCAACAAGGAGGAACATTTCCTCCTCTTGATGGCACCCGGCCAGCTTCTGGCAGCCTGCTGCCAGCTTCCCAGAGCTCTGCAAATGGCTTGGGGTGATTTTCTCTGGACTCAATCATCCTAACTCACAACCTACAGAAGCAGCAAATGAAGAAATGCAACGAGGGAAATGTGAAGCAATAGCAAGGAGCCATGACCAATTTAAAGATGAAGTTCAAAGTAGATGACAGGGCCACGGGCTTCATCTAAATTCAAACTGTAGGGATGCTGGCAAGGATGTGGAGAAACGGGCACCCTCTTGCACTGTTCGTGGGAATGCAAACTGGTGCAGCCGCTCTGAAAAATGGTGTCGAGGTTCCTCAAAAAATTAAAAATAGAGTTGCCCTATGACCTAGCAATAGCACTGCTAGGAATTTACTCCAGGGATACAGGAGTGCTGATGCATAACAGCAATTTCAACAATATTCAAATCATGGAAAGAGCCTAAATGTCCATCAATTGACAAATGGATCAAGAAGATGTGGCGTACCGCGCGCGCGCGCACACACACACACACACACACACACACTGGAATACTACTTGGCAGTGAGAAAGAATGAAATCCTGCCATTTGCAGCAACGTGGATGGAACTGGAGGGTATTATGCTGAGTGAAACAGGTCAGTCAGAGAAAGACAGATACCGTATGTTTCACTCATATGTGGATCTTGAGAAACTTAAGACCATGCGGGAAGGGAAGGGGGCAAAATAATTACAACAGAGAGGGAAGGTGGCAAACCACAAGAGACTCTTAAATACACAGAACAAACTGAGGGGGCTGGGGGAAGGGGAAATGGGTGATGGGCACGGAGTAGGGCATTTGTTGGGATGAGCACTGGGTGTTGTATGGAAGCCAATTTGACAATAAGTTATATTCACAAAAAAAGAAGCTTTGCTTTAAAAGAGTGAGAAGAAAGAGAAGAAACAATTCCCACTTTTTCCTGGCTCAGAGTATCTAGTCTAAAAGTCAAATTTTAATCTTGTAGATAATGAAAAAAAAAATTACTGCATCAGTTCTTCCCTCCTACCTTAAGAAAAGATGTTGTAAAAAAAAAATTCAAACTGTAGGTACTAAGGTAGACAAGCCCCAAAGAAAGTAGTGGCTTTAGAGAAATACAAAGGGAAAAAACTAGAATATTCCTTTGACTTCAAGTGGGGCTAGAGAAGCAGAGATTCTTTTTCCTCTCTCTTGAGAGGGCTTGAAATGGAAATCATAGATGATAAAAATGATTTCTATATAATCCATTGTACTAAAATATCATCTGTAGTAATATCATGCAAATATTAAAATACAAGAGAATGACCATAACTTCTTCATGCATTCATTTATGAAGTACGTTTGGACACCCACGGTCCCCTATTTCTGCCCTCAAATCACTCACCGGCCAGGGAGGGGCTCAGTCATAAAGACAAATAGTTACAAGACAAAATGATAAGTTACAGAAGAGGATGGGGAGCATTGGTGAAGGAGCAGCCTGACCCCTCTGTTAGGGTTGGAAAGCTGGGTGAGGACCTGAGACTCTGGGGCTGGGAGAGGGAATTTCCTGGCATAGGTAGTTAGACCACCAGAACCATCATAGACAGTTTGAACCAAGGCCAGGATCCAGGCATGAAGCCAAAGGCCAGAGTCAGAAAGTCATAGGGTGGACAAGACAAAGGGCTCAGAGGCAACGCTTACTGTCGGAGCACAGAGCCCAGATCTGGGACGCCAGAGACCGCCCACCAGGAGCCCCCAGGATGGAACTGCACACTCAGCCTGCTTTTTTTTTTTTTTTTTTTTAAGTTTACTTATTTGAGAGGGGAGGTGGGAAGGAGCACAGAGAGAGAGGGAGAGAGAATCCCAAGCAAGCTCTACACTGTCAGTGCGGAGCTAGATGTGGGACTCGGACTCAAGAACTGTGAAATGGTAACCTGAGCTGAAGTCAGACACTTAACCAATTGAGCCACCCAAGTGCCCCAGCCTGCTTCTGTTTTGTTATGTACTTGTTGGGGGGCATTGATGTGTGGATAGATCAGTCAAGTTTAAAGTTTAAGGGTGTGATAAAAGGAGAACCTTACCTTCGGGAGGATGGGGGAAGGGAAGTTTTCTTAGAGACATGGATAAATTGAAAGACGTTGAATTGGTGGAAATAGGGAGTGAGAGACACGTGTGCAAAGGCAGGAAGTCTGTTTTGGGCTGGACAATGGGCTAGAGGGGTCATGACTATGTGACAGGGGCCCAGGCCAGTGGGCTTGGGCCATTAGGGGGAGCCTTGGGTGCAGGTTCCAAGGCTTGAACTTTATAAGCAAAGAGGAGACCTTCTCTTCAGGTGAGGAGGGGTGGTGCTGAGCCCTCAGCTCCCAGGTAGGTCTGAATGGTGACAGTCACTATGTTTTGCCTATGTCCCAGAGAACAGAAGTCACTGCCTCAGGCCAAGTAGGGCTGCACACCATCCAGTCGCAGGAAAGCTTTGTGTAAGAACATGCCAAAGGGGTGCAGACGTCAGTAGCCTCCAGGGACACACCAAGAGTGCCTCCAGAGGGCAAGCAGTCCCACTGCGCCAAATCCTGGGATATAGCCATTTCTTTGGGCCTTGACCTTTGACCTCTCAGGCAGAGTCTGTAACTGCCCTCGTGGGTATTCTCCTAGGGCCCTGTGCCACAGACAAACATAATGAAAGAATGCTATCTTATTAGGGACACAGCTCATTTGTCCCTGGGGGAAAGAGCTGGATTAGATCCAAAGCACAAACACCAACTGAGAACCTAACAGATCTTCCTTCCTTCCCATCCATGTATAAGTTCACCTGTTACACCATTTGACGTTGCTCGAAGTTTCAGGGACTCAAAGACAATTCCCCCAAGGAGCACCTGGGTGGCTTAGTCAGTTGAGCTTCTGACTTCGGCTCAGGTCATGATCTCACAGTTCATGGGTTCAAGCCCCATGTTGGCCTCTGTGCTGAGAGATCAGGGTCTGGAGCCTGCTTTGGATTCTGTGTTTCCCTCTCTCTGCCCCTCCCCTGCTTGTGTTCTGTCTGTCTCTCTCTCTGTCTCAAAACAAACATTAAAAAAAAAAAAGATGATTTCCCCCCAGGGACCTGGGGTTTCTCCAGATGCGCTTGTAAGTTGATTTATTCTGAGAGCGCATGAGCACACAAGTAGGGGAAGGGGAGCAAGAGAGGGAGGATCCCAAGCAGTTTCTGCACTGTCACCCAGAGCCTGACATCAGGCTCGAACCCACAAACAGTGAGGTCATGACCTGAGCAGAAATTAAGAGTCTGACGCTCAACCGACTGAGACACCCAGGCGCCCCCAGTTTAATAATCTTATAGCTCAAATCATTCTTACTGGGCCTTAAAGACATCTATCTCATGAAGGTGGAGAGTGTGTGGGAGGAAGGGTGCCTGATATTTCGCATTTATAGGACTCTCTATTTTCCAAAGCATTTTACAGTTTCCGCCACCCTGAGTCACACAGCCCTCTGGTGAGGGAGGAGAATGCCCAGGCGTTCATTACCACCTGCTCCCTCCGAGGTTTGGGAGGAGACCAGGCAGGCTGCTTGAACTTCAGCAGCCTCCCACTTTGGGGGTTACAGTCCTTCACTGTGTATTAGAGAGGAAGGGCCTTCTGTGGCAGAGGCTTCCAGCACCACCCACCTCTCCCCGACTGCTCACTGGGGCTTCCGGGAAGCTTGCTCGTGGT
Source organism: Helogale parvula (assembly GCA_004023845.1). Lineage (NCBI taxonomy): Eukaryota > Metazoa > Chordata > Mammalia > Carnivora > Herpestidae > Helogale > Helogale parvula. The sequence goes on from PJEM01011385.1 coordinate 27,687, forward strand.
CCCCTTGAGACCAAGATGCTTTCTCCAAACTGGAAAAGCTGGCCTTCTCTCTTTCTCTACGGTATCATCCTCAGGCTAAACCGGGGAGGTGAGTAGGCTGACTAGGGGGAATCTCCATGAAGCAATGGAAACATTTTAAAGCATGCACCCTAAATATGGGTGTTTTCCCCCCACAGATTGAGCGTCGAGCAGTTAAGCCCTTCATCCCAGCTGTGTCTTCGGGGACCACCGGCCCTTGGGGCTGCTGCGTTGAGCCGCTCAGCCCTACCTGGGCCCTGGCCGGTTCCTAACCCTGCACCCCAACCTCCCACCTCTCCAAGAAAGCTTCCTTCTTTGTACTTCTATTTTGCAGATCTGACTTGCAAATCTTTCCACCCTGCCTTAAAACTCTGCTCCCTCTTTTTAGGAAATCCCAACCCCAGCCCTCAGGGCTCGACTTCACCTCCATGGCATTCTTTCCCCCAGCAGCGCAATTCCTTAAATGCAAGTTCTTTAGTTCAGTCTGGAACTCTATCTAGATGGTCCTCAGGACAAACCACAGAGGGTTGTGGCACTCAGTTCCACAAAACAGGTTTTCACCAGCCATCTCTAGAACACCCCCCACCCCACCTCCACCCTCCTTCTTTATTTTTCTGACTGACCAGTGGTTAACTGTTAGATCAGATGCACACACATCTCCACCGAACAGTTTTCAGTCCAAAGCCCTAAAGCCAAGTCAAAGCTGCAAACATCTTCCAGTTTGGTCCGTGCTGTGTTTTCAAAGTGTTTGCGAATTTGAACTCCTTTGGCTAGGGTATGTGTACCTTCTCCATGAGTTCCAGTCCCCACTGCTCCCCGGGGTCCTACACACCAGGCTGATTTGCTCACTTCTGTTGTGTTGCTGCCCCTATGGGCATGCGTGCCTGCCACTGCTCTCCCAAACCCGCAAGGAAGAGGAGGAGCATTTTCCTAATTGTCCCCTAATTTGCAGAGTTGGTACTGCGCATCATGCTTGACCTCTTCCTTAAGCCCCCTTCCTCCTTTCAAACAGCCTTCCTCGGCTCTGTTGCAATGTAAAAATCCCATTACCGTTAAGGGTTGCTCTTCTAATTACACAAACACAGTCAAAGCTTTGGAACCCTCTCTGGGCTTGGGACAAGACGGTGGGGAAGGCTGGGCAATACCGTATCTCAGTCGTGAAGTGGAGCAGGAGAGAGGTCCTTACCTGGTCCTGGGACTGGCCGTTAGTCTGCGGTGCTCTTTTCAGTGTGAGCAGAAGGGAGTTGCCCTGAGTCAATTCATCAATTCACTAACCCTTGGAGAAGGGAAGTGGCAGCCAACAACCCGACTGCTGTGGAGACTGCTGTGGACGCCTCTGGTCAGGTTCGGTGCTGTCCCCTAATACTGCAAGGTGAGCCCTTAACTGTCCCACGTGCTCCTCCTTCTCCCCCTCTCCCACCTGGCAGACATGACTAAACGATCACGCACTCTTCCTCACCAAGCCAGGCTACTCCCACACAGGCCTTCTCAGTCCCCCTCCCCAGGCAGCCGCCACAGCTGGGGCAAAACCATTGTGACGTAACCTATTTCCTATCCTTGGTGTGATGACAAGTGTGTTGGACAGCTCGTCAAAGGACCTGGGTTCTGGTTTCAACCCCGCCATCGACTCACTGGGCGATCTGGGGCCTGGGCAAGGCTGTTTACCCCCTTCCACCTGTCACTTCATCTGTTAGATGAAGTGGTTGGGCAGGTGATTAATTGGTTTCCAACTCCCGGTCAAGGCTGTGTGTTGTGACGGTTTTTGGGTGAGGAGGGCTGGAAGAGTCAGGAAAGGGAAGGGGACCCCTGAGAGGTCCCAAAGTCAGCAGGATTCACGCCAAAGCTGACGGCCAGGTTGAAATTTGCAGGAGGGTGTTCCAAGCAGGCCTAATCAGCAAAGGCAGGGAGGGGAGAATGGACTGCATGGGGAGGAGGACCCACAAATGTTCTGTGCTAGATGCACGCGCTCACTCTCTCCATAAACACTTCCTGCATCTGACTCGTGTCAGGCATTGTTCTAGGGGCTGAGGTCCTGCTGTGAATGGAAGACACGTGCAGAGCCTGGGGTCTGTCAGCTGGCTGTCTCCCCAAACCGAAGCAGAGAGAGGACTGGAAGCTGCCTGCCCCGTGGCCCCTCCTGAGGGCTGAGGACATGCGTCTTAATGAGCCACTGAGTGCAGCCACGGCACCTAACTGCTCTCAAGCTTTGTGGAGAAGGTAAATGAGGCACTTCCCGCACAAGGCATTTGGTGAGCTGTAAACTCCTCTGCAGATGTTGTCTATTGATCAGGATTGTAACAATAAGAACAACAGGATGAGGATGGTGGAATTTCAAGCAACGGTGCGCAAGTGGCAGAAAGTACTGGAAGCCTCCGGAAACTGGCTCCTGAGAGTAATGCCAGCATTGACCCTGGCTCCCTGACCTTCCCACCTTCAATGTTGGGGCCCAGTTTAGGCTTCCCTTTTAAAAAGCTCACAGATACATCTCCTCACAGTAATTACAGGCGAGGCGCAGGCTCTGTGTCATAAGAAGAGCTGGTAGAAAAGGGACAATTAACCAAGGCACATAATTGAAGGGTAGATAAATATATCCGGTGGCAGATGAAACCCCGTCCTATTGGATCCTATTCCCAGTACCCGAGAGCAAAGATAGGAACGTGCTTCATTTAGAGCAGAGATGTCAAGCACTTTATTATTAAAGGCTCCTGTCAAGAAGCGAGGTGCATGTGAACTGGGCAACGGGGGCTTGCGGGGCCTCCCGCATGGCCCGAGTCACCATGCTCCCCGCCCTGCCCGGAGGCTTTCCATGCTGCCCGCAGTGGCTCCATTTAGAGAGTCTGCTAATCATGAGATTGGAGGGAACATTCGGAGCAGAGACAGTGTGACTCCTGTCACTGAGCGGGACAATGAAAAGTTCAAAAATAGTAGTATCCACTGGTGGAAAAGCCAATAAACATATAATTTCCAGGTAATTACTATCATATAATTAGCTCTCTGCTTTTATATGCCCCAGTGGAAACTGGGTCGCAGAGCAACTGAAATGCAGTTTAATAATCACCGTACATTCCACAGCGAAATGAAGACTTTGTTTCCGGCAAAAACAGAGAGCCAGAGAGCACCGAGGGTGGCCATGCCCAGGCCTGATTCACACCGGCTGGTGAGCCAGGTGCTTGGGCCATGTACTATAGACTCTGGTCTTTGCATCAGAAGAACTGGTTTTCAGTCCAGTTCGGCCTGATCCCATAGTGTGACCTCCTCCAGTCTGTACAATGATGGCGTCTGTCTAACGCATGCATTCTCATGACACCCAGAGGGATGGGGATTGGTTTTGGGGGGGCTGAAAGAAATCTTAGATATGACAAGGGTTTGTGGCAGTCCCCAAAGCACAGTCCTATCAGGCAAAATCTCATTCCTTAGCAATTGGTTTCTCTCATTGGATTTGCTTTGGTGTCGAATGAACAGCACTGTCACTAAGTTCATGGAAGATGCCCGAAGCGCATGCAAGATCGCTGCGGCAAGACTACGGCAAACAGATGGGGGGGGGGGTTGGGGGGCCTTCTCTCTGTCACTTGCCCCATCAAAAAGTGCTGTCATGGGGATGGCCCAGAGGTGCCATTAGCTGCCTGGTAGGTATTGATTATGCTTATCTCAGAGCTTTTGTGTACGACTTAGCCTTTGAAAACTAAATAAAAATAGTTTATATTTTACTGTTTCATTCTACCAAATGATTCAGTCCATCACTAATTATGTCAGGTGCTGAAAAGGAAAAAAACCTCAACAATATCTGAAAGAATCTTTGGCCGGTGTATACACACACAGAGTGCATAAATGGATATACAATATGTCTGTGGTATTAAAATTTCATGGGGGCAGTGATTAGCAAAAAATAAAGGAGTCTGAGAAGACTTTTGGAAGGGTAATAACAGGTCAGGAACGCTGCACTGGATGATTCTAAGAGCCTTCACAGCTGTGAGACTGTGCGAGGCGTGACGGAGAACTGCCCTGCGAGGTGGTATCACCAGGCATGGTGATGGCATTTACGTCTTGTGAACTTAGGAAGCCTTCTTCACCACTCTGAGCCTTAAGTGTCTCATCTGGAGAGATGTGTTTATTGACATGTGTGAATAAACAGAGGTATCTTCCTTCCAGGGGAAAAGAAGGAAGCCAGTTTAACCACAGTCTTAATCTGTATTCTCCCAAAAACAGAGCCTGAGATAAGGATCAGAGTGGAGGTAGTTTTGGGAGGAGACAACCCAGGAAGCAGGAGTAAGGGAATGAGCAGAGTGAGACAGGGAAAGGGGGAAAGCTATTAAAGAGTGTAAGTCGGTTACTGCTGTGAGTTTCAATCCCGCCAGCAAATGTCTGAGGAATCGTATAGGATGAAGTTCAGAACTGCTCCTTTGAAGGATGGGAAGCTGGGGCATGTAAGCCGCGATTTTCATCCTCTGTGGCAAAGCATTACCCCTCATGATGCTGACTTTTATGCACTTTGAGACTGCCCTGCCATTAGGTCGAATGAGTTTCTGCAGCTTTGGAGGAAGATTTTTGGCTGAAAGAGGGATGAAATGGCTGGGCATTAGAGATGTGCCTGGAAATATTCGTCATGGCTGCGGTGGTGGCACAGGACACCCACAGCTTCTGCCGCAAGCACGGCAGAGTATGTATTAAAGAGTAGTCTTCCCCATAACACCCATCTGTGCAGCCACGCATGCAATCAACTATGCGTTCCTCCATTCACGCATCCATGCACCCATGCATGCATCCACGCATCCATATCTCCATGCATTCATTCAAGGGCTCCTATTATAAAAAAGGATTCGAGGTGAGTCGCCATCATGCACTAAGAGACCCTGCACAAGTCATTCCCTCTTGCTGCGAAATGCCTTCTTCTCTGAAAAAAAGGGGGGGCAGAAAGAACTGGGGATGCCTGGTCTTACAGACCCCTGCCAGCCTTGGGTTCTAAACTCTATTAAGAACAAGAGTTGCAAAGGCAGGTGGAGTTTTCACTGTCAGTAGCCCACCACAGCTGGAGAATTGAACACAAGATGAGCTCTGGGGAGCCTGGCTGGTGGTCCAGGGAGGCAAGGTCTGGGTGCAGGTCCTTCACTCCAGAATCTCGACCTTGGGATCAGAGCTTCAGACACCTGCTTATTGAATCTGGGTGTGACTGGGCCCTGGAAATAGAGAGGGAGGTGTCCAGGGAGATGAGGAGGAGGCCCCGAATCAGAATCCCCAAGCTGATCAGATACACCAGAGGCTAATTTGTTCATTTACAATGAACTGTAATTGTCAAGAGATTCAGAACTCTTCATGGGCTGCTGATCAGCACATTCTGTCTGTACAGGTAAGCTCTGTGGGAAGTCAAATGCTAAACACAGGGCTGTTTGGAGAGTCTGGAGGCAGAGCTCTGGGAGGGAGCCGGTGGTCTTCTTGGCAGGGGTCACTGGGCCATGAGAGTCTGATATATCTATCCCCTTTTGGGGGCCAGGCTCACGGGGAAATTTATGGTGAGCCTGCTTTGTCCCCTGACCAGTATGGAGATACATGGCCAAATTCTCTTCTCTGAGTCTTCTCGCCCCTGGCTGTCCATACTCCAAGGGGGAGTTCTGACAATGTTCAATTAAGTTCCTTAACTGAAATCACATTCCAGTTCTGCTCCCTGGAAATGACATAAAAGCATTGTGGCTGGAGTCCTAGGGACACTCAACCCTTTCCATCACCTACCAAGGCTTGCTTGAGACTGGCTGATGGCATCCATCCAGTGTAGGGTTTTCTAGTTTGGCTCTTAGAGAGCATGTTGGTTTGCTACCCCCTGCTTCTCCCACCTTCCACTTCCCTGATGGGATGGTCTGTCTTTGGCAGGGGCCGCTTCCCTCCACGGTTCCTGTTGGGCCGTCCCTTCTTTCAGACGGAGCCAATATTGGGTTTCTGTAACACCATTTACTTCTCTTGACCCCTTGGGCTTAAAGGTGGTAACAGCTTCACCCTCTCCCTCAGATGCCAGCCTCTGAGTGCCTCAGGGTCCCTTGTGTTTCCCTAAACCCTGCTGGTATCTCTGTAAGCATCTCCCTCTGTCTATAGTGTCTTCCTTGGAACTCTCGGGGGTGAATTCTACTTCTTTCTATGACCCTGACCATTCCAGAGGCGACCCTTATTCTCAAAGTCTCGGCAGGCACCCCTAATCATTTCCATCATCTTTGCAAGAAGGGCTACGTGTCTTCATGTGACAATATGTGTTCGTGTAAAAGCAAAAGCAATGGACACTGACAGGCTTAGAAACCCTGGATAAGTCAAAGTGTTTCAGGAAATGTGTCCGCTGGACAATAGCACATTAACCGTTGTGACCACCGGTGACTTTCTCAATGACAAGCCAAGGAGGGTGTGTCTGCCCTGCATCTAATCCCATCACATTTCACTTTATGAGAAAATAAAGGTATCAAGTTTAGAAATTAAATAGCTTATCAAATTTTAACTCTCAATCATAGATATTAAAGTTATTAATTATTAAAATTCTAATCATGCATTAAGGTACTTTAAACATTTAAAAATACACTGAGCTTCTAACAAATTAAATTTTACATAAAGGACATTGGTCAAAATGAACAGAAGCTAATTTCTCTGGGCCTCCCTTCCCTGCTCTAGTTTAGGAGAACAATTTTTCTTGTCCTTCTTACTAGCTGAAAAAGTCTAGGACTCCAGGATCCCATGAAGATTCATTCTACCCATCAAAGTATCAAAGACTCAGCCTTTCTTCAACTTGTTTGACAAGCAACACTGTTGCATAACAAGTGTCGTAGAGTTCCCCATTCCGGACCCTACAGACTCCTCTGGTGTCCCTTGACCACAAGGATCTCACATCTCTTTTCCTTGTCAACGCTCAGAATTTAAACCACACAGTTTGGCATCAGACTGCATGTATTTTGTTCTCTAAATTGAACATTGCTGGAAAGGCTGAAGTCCTTTGGGAGCTCCTGAACCCAGTATCCTTTTCACCTCCCAAGGGGAAAGAAATCATTGTTATCGTTTTGGTGTGTAAACCTCTCTGATCCTGTGTGTGTGTGTGTGTGTGTGTGTGTGAGAAAGAGAAAGAGAGAGAGAGAAATAATTTCTAAAACCTAAGAGAGAAAAGGTATTCCCCCATGGGAAATATATTTAAACTGCACAGCCTTGGGGCGCCTGGGTGTGGTCTTTCCGACTCTTGATTTCAGCTCAGGTCATGCTCTCACAGTCTGTGGGATTGAGCCCTGCGTCAGACTCCACACTGACCCTGTGGAGCCGACTTGGGATTCTCTCTGTCTCTGCCCCTCCCCCATGTGCGCCAATGTGTGCTGTCTCTCTCTCTATCAAAATAAATAAACTTTAAAAAAGCTGCAAAGCCTTTAAGCAAATAGAGAGCTCATAGTCCCCCAATAGGTTCCAGCTACTTTCTCTTTTCTCGTTTAGTCTCTGAGTACCAAGGGCTATCAAGATCTTCTAGGGCAGTCGACACACTTTGTTCCAGAAGGGTGAATGTGTAAGAAAGAAAGATCCTTGGAGATCACTCCCAACTCCCATTCTACAGATGGGTATATCAAGGTCCAGAGAGAAAGAAATGAAATTCTTAAAAAAATTTTTTTTGATGTTTATTTATTTATTTTGAGAGAGACAGAGCACAAGTAGGGAAGGGGCAGAGAGAGAGAGAGGGAGAGAGAGAATCCCAAGCAGTGCAGAGCCCAATGTGGGGCTCAAACTCACAACTGTGAGATCACGACCTGAGCCCAAACCAAGAATCGGATGTTTAGCTGACTGAGCCACCCAGACGTCGCAGAAATGAACTTCTCAGATCACGCAACTTGGTAGCGGTAAAGACCCAGGCTTCCAGATTCCCAGTCCAGTGCGCTATCCACAGTCATGCCCAGTTCCCGCTTTCCCTTTGGGAACTTGCCCACAGATAGACCTGTGTGCAGTCTCTCAGAAGTGATAACTTAACAGCCCACTCTTGTGCACACACTGTGCCCATCACAGCTGATGTGGGAAACTGTGAAATTGAAGGATTTTCTGTGGATGTGTTCATGCAGTCACTTATCCCAGTGTTCACAGAGCACTTTCCCTATGCCAAGAGCTGTGATAGGTGACATTGGGGTACAGAGATGGCCAGAACTGGTCCTGCCCTTCAGGAGCTCACAGCCTGATCAAGGACATATGACAAGTACACTAATAGCTCAAGTGTCACACCTTATGTGCCATGTGCCACAGGAAAGGTGGAGAATGCAGAGAGAGCTCAGATGCCATTGCATCTGAGAGTGGGGAATCAGAAAAGGCCTCTAAGAGAAGGTGGCATCTGAGTGTTCCTTGAAGGATGATTAGGTTCAATGAGGAGTAGTAAGTGAAAGACACTCCAGGCATAGAGAGAGAGAGAGAGAAAGAGAGAGCATGAGCAGGAGAGGGGCAGAGACAGAGAGAGAAAGAGAATCCCAAGCAGGCTCTGTGCTGTCAGCGTGGACCCTGACATGGGACTTAAAGCCCACAAACCGTGAGATCATGACCTGAGTCTAAACCAAGAGTCAGACGCTTAACTGACTGAGCCACCCAGGCATCCCAACATGGAGGTTTTCAAAGAAAAGGCAGAACTTAGGTTACTGGGCAGTGTGACGATTCTTATAAAGGGTGCGGGGGCTTAAGTTAATCTCCCCTGCCTTGGAATCATGAAGCACAGACCTTGTTGCCTTCATGACGGTATGTGCCCCCAGAGGAAGGACAGCTGGCCCTATAGCTCTGAATCCTCTTGATGCCCGGAAAAGTCACGCATACATTATATGATGATGGGTTATATTATATTACATTAATAATGAGAATATATCCCATTATATTAAATGCATACAATATATGTGTATACATACACACGCCATATATTATATCTGCATACATATATTTAGAAGGGAGGAGGGAGGGAGACGTGAGGAGGGAAAGTAGAGAGTAAGCAAACAAACAGGCAAGGAAATTCCCTCCTCCTGTCACCCACTCTTTACCCTTCCCTGGGGATATTGCGTTTCTTCCTTCTAGGAGTCTAAATAAATTGTCGATTTAATCTTGTGTGGTAATGAGCCTGTGTCACAAGTGATGTGACTGCGTGCTCCAGTGTGGTAATCACCATTTGTTACTTCTTAGAAGTTACAAACAGCTTTGCTATTCTCATCCCCAAGAGGAATGTGTGACTGTCACAGATCTTCTCAGGAACCAGGAACAAACACAAAAATCACTATTCATAGTGGGGAGAAAACATCCTAATGCTTAATGACAATTAGAACAATATGAAATGTCCCTCTTCTCCCTCTACTTCGCAAAACTTTTAAATGACTGAGAATATGCATGAACATGACTGAGTTGTTCCAAAGCCTATGAATCAAACGTGCTTTAAGAATCCCGGGGCACCTGGGTGGCTCAGTTGGTTAAGTGCCCGACTTCAGCTCAGGTCATGATCTCGCAAGTTCATGAGTTCAAGCCCCATGCCAGGCTCTGTGCTGACAGCTCAGAGTCTGGAGCCTGTTTCAGATTCTGTATCTCCCTCTATCTGCCCCTGCCCCACTCACGCCGCTGTCTCTCTCTCTCTCAAAAGTAAAAAAAAAAAAAAAAAAAAAGAATCTTAAAATGTTCACACTCCTGGACACCGATCAGCACTTCTGTGGGCTTATCCAAAGGAAGAAGTCCGTAATGTGGGCAGAATTAGTTCAGTATTATTTATCATTGGGGAAAATTAGAACTAAGAGAAATGTCCGACCTGAACGCTATGACAAAGTCAAATGCAATGTACCCAGGCAGCAGCGTGTCATGCAGACCCTACACTGAGTGTCTTCACGATGAATGTTTAATGGCATAAAAATGCATTTATGTGCATATGTGAGTGTTAGTGTGCATGTGTGTGTGCGCTGGTTTATCTCTAAATACTTCTCTGCTTTTTTCCCTAAAAACAGAAACTTTTTTCCATAACAATAATCAAAATCAGGAAATTAATAATGATGTCATTACTTAATCCACAGACATAAATATTTCTCCATTGTCCCAGTAATATCCCTGAGAGCAAAAGGGAAGAACGTTCCTTCTGGTCCAGGACATCACCCGGGAGCGCAGGTGGCATTTGTTGTCCTGTCCGGCTCTTTAGTCCGCTTCAGTCTGGAACAGTGACCTCACTCTTTTGTTGTCTTGTATGATTCTGGTAACTTCGAACAGTACAGGTCAGGTATTTTATAGAATGTCCCTCAATTTGAGTTTGTCTAACGTTTCCTCATAAGAAGATTCTGGTTATGCATTTTGTCGGCAATGTGACAGGAGTAACGATGTGTCCTTATCAAATCAAGAGGCAGCTGGTGCTTCTTTTCCCCTTTATAATTAATCAGCCTCTGTGCGGAGGTGCTTTGAGACCATGTAAGTACCCTGTGTCTTGTTAAAGTTTTACCCACTGGTTTTAGCATCTGTGACTCTTGTTTGATAACCATTACTATGGTGGTTGCTGAATGGTGGTTTACTATTTTTTTTAATTTTTCTATTTATTTATTTATTGAGAGAGCATGACTGCATGACGGGGAGGGGCAGAGGGAGAAGGAGGGAGAGTATCCCAAGCAGGCTCCACACTGAGTGCAGAGCCGATGTGAGGCTCAGTTTCGAGGCACATGAGATCATGACCTGAGCTGAAATCAAGAGTCAGATGCTTAACTGATTGAGCCACCCAGGCGCCCCAGTGAACAGTGGTTTTCTGATCCCATCCATCCTTCCTTCCCTTCTCCACCACTTATTTATTTATTCATTTTTCATATCAGCATCCTTATTTAATTTTTATGAGCTATTATTTATTATATAATTATTTATTTTCATGCTCAGACTGTCCCAGATTTGGCCAGTGGAAGCCCCATCAAGTGACTCCTGTGTCCTTTTGGCATAACCCCACTGGGTTTTTAACTTTTTGTTCTTTTAGGGTTTTTTTGTTTTGTTTCAGTCTTTGTTTTTTTGTGTGTGTGTTTTGTGGGGGTGGCGGGTAACTTCCATACTGTTTTGTGCAATGGTATGTTCCAGGCTTCTCTTGTACTGTCCATGCTTCAGCCCTGAAGTCAGTCATTTCTCCAAAGCGCTTTTGGTTACTTTTAGTGGATAATAGTATTTAGAAGGCAAGATTTGGGCCATACGTGTAGTCTTAGCTGCTAAAGCATCATTGCCTTTAGGCCCTGTTACAGTCAGGAAACACACACGCACACACACACACACACACATGCATTTATACTTACAAATCTGAAAAAAATATTCTTAATACAATACCAAAGAGAAAAACACAGAATTATATGTACACAGCAGACTGAGTCCACACCCAATCTGAGAAAAGACACTGGGACAAGACATATACGTTCACAAATGACTAGGGGCTTTCTTTATGGCCCAAAAGCGTGAGGAATCTGTGCAAGACTGAAAGCAAGACCGGATTGGACTTGAAGGGGGATGGGTAGCAATAGCCATCATGGAAGTGAACCTCCCAGGAGCAGGGAGAAACATCAAGATATTCCATGTCCAGAGGTGATGGGAGAGAGCTGTAAACAAGAGGGCGTCCAGGGAAAGTTGGTAGGGGTGTGATTTGCCGCACTGTAGCAGGGGCAGCCCGGCCCTACCGACCATACATTTCCCCACGTATCCAGGGTGGATGAACTGTAGGCATAGGTATTTGCATTCAGGAGAAAAGACCGTGGACTGAGTATCTGTCAAAGACTGGAAGGAATGAGAAACATCCAAGCCTAGAAGACCGGCTGCTGAGGTTCCCACCCGGCAGCAGGTCCTGCCCGTCAAAATGGGAGAGACGACAGGCTCCAGCAGCTGTCTGTCCCTCCCATAAGCAGACTGCTCAACCAGAGGCAGCCATCCACCTTCTAAGGCATTACAACCACAAAAATGTACACATGGTCGGGGCGCCTGGGTGGCTCAGCCGGTTAAGTGGTGGACTTCAGCTTAGGTCATGATCTCACAGTTCATGGGTTCGAGCCCTGCGTCAGGTTCTGTGCTGACAGCTCAGAGCCTGGAGCCTATTTCAGATTCTTTGTCTCCCTCTCTCTCTGCCCCTCCCCCACACATGCTCTGTCTGTCTCATAAATAAACTCTAAAAACAAATTTTTAAAAAATCTACACATAGTCAAGAAATGCTTGAGGTGGGCAATATTATAAACAAGAGATCACAGAGGTAAGACACAGATAAATACACATCTGAGGAAAGAGAGTTAATATGGTAACCAGCGTTAGACTTAAAAATAAATGTAATTTGGGGCGTGAGGATGGCTCAGTTGGCAGAGTACGTGACTCTTGATCTCGGTATCGTAAGTTCGAGCCCCATGTTGAATGTGGAGATTACTTAAAAATAAAAACTTTTTTAAAATGTAATTCTAAATGCTCGGAGATATAAGGAAGAGTATTTCATTCATGAAACAGGCATGGCTGGTTGTGAAAAAAAGAAACAATTAGAGATCTTGTAATAAAAGAAAGAATTATTGAAACTAAAAAATAGCTGGGCTGATAGCATAATGAACACATTTAAAGAAGGAATCAGGGAATCTGAAGATGAGGTCTAGGAATTCTTTTGTAGAATGCAGCATGAAGTAATGGAGATGGATGGTAAAAAGAACACTTAAAGATATGGGGAGTAGGGGGCACCTGGGTGACTCAGTTGGTTGAGCGTCCGACTTCGGCTCAGGTCATGATCTCACGGTTTGTGGGTTGGATACCTGCATCGGGATCTGTGCTGACAGCTCAGAGCCTGGAGCCTGTCTTCGCATTCTGTCTTTCGCTCTCACTGTCCCTCCCCTGCTCTCACTGTATCTCACTTTCTCTCAAAAAATAAATAAAACATAAAAAAAGAATAAATAATTTTAAAAAAAGATATGGGGGATAGACTTAGAAGTGCCAATATTGTCTAAGAAGAGTTCTAGAAGTATGTGGCAGAGATAATAGGATATAGCGTTAAAGAAATAATAACCAGAGATTTCTCAGAATTTTAAAAAAAAGTATATCTTCTTATCAAAAGGATCCACCAAGTACCAATAAGATAATTTTTTAATCCACATCTGGACTCATCGTAGTGAAATTTCAGAATATCAAGGATAAAGAAAAAATTAAATACTCATTGAAAATAAACAAACTTTCTTACTACAAAAAGTTATTAAACTCTAGTTTAATATTAAACCAGTCATGGTAAGAGAGAGAATGGAGAATCACATCCAGGCTGGTTCTGGAAATGACACCTATGACATCTGCTCACACTCAACTGGCCACAACTCCGTCATGGGGCCATATCTAATGGCTAGAAAGACCAAGAAATGTAGCCTCGTCGCGTACCCAGGAGGAAGGCAGAAACTGGTCTGTTTGTCAGTCTTTCACACAGAAATGAACAAACTGTGAATTTAGTGGATATGTGTAGAACTTTGAACCCAGTAGAGAATGTACATTTTTTTCAAACACGATAGAACATTTACAAAAATTGTTGAAGTATTAGGCTGCACAGTAAGTCTCCAAAATTCTTAATAGTGTAATACAAAGCACTTATTGATGATCCAGAAATGAAATTAGATGTATAAAGATGGTAGAAACTTACATATATCTGGAAATTTAAAACAGAGGTCTAAATAAGAATGGATTGAAGAAAAATCACAACAAAGTGAGAATTAAACGAAGTACTACTTTGGGAAGCAAAATGGTTTTCAGGGAAATATATAGACTTACAGGTAGTTATTGTTGTTATTATTTTTTAAAATTTTAGTTTTAAGAAATCTCTACCATCAAAGTGAGGATCGAACTCACAGTCCTGAGATCCTGAGTTGTATACTCTACTGACTGAGCCGGCCAGGCGCTACTCATGGAGTTGTTTAAAACAAGAAAGACTACTAATGAATGAACCTAGTTTTTGTAGTAGGGCAGCCATAATAAATTACCTCAAACTGAGTGGGTTAAACCATAGTTTATTCTCATAGTTCTAGAGGACAGAAGATGCAAATAAAGGTGTTGTCAGGGCCATGCTCTCTCTGAAGGCCCCAGCAGAGAATCCTTCCTTGCCTCTTGCTAACCTGTAGTGATTGCAGGCAATCCAATTCACACTCCTTGGCTTGTAGACACATTGCTCCACTCTATGCCGCCATTGTCACATGGCCTTCTCCCTGTGTGTCTGCCTCTGGGTCCAAGTTTCTTTTTTCTTCTACAGACTCCAGTCATATTAGATTTAGGGCCCATCCTACTCCAGTATGACTTATCTTTTTTTTTTTTTAATTTTTAAATTTTTTCTTGAGACAGAGAGAGACAGCATGAGCTGGGGAGGGTCAGAGAGAGAGGGAGATACAGAATCGAAAGCAGGCTCCAGGCTCTAAGCTGTCAGCACAGAGCCCAACGTGGGGCTCGAACCCATGAACCATGAGATCATGAACTGAGCTGAGGCCAGACGCTTAACTGACTGAGCCACCTGAGCGCCCCTGACTTATCTTAACTTGATTACAACTGCTAAGATATTTTTTTTTGAGAGATTGTGAAAGAGAGAGAGAAAGAGAAAGCACATGCACACATGAGCATAACCAGGGGAGGGCCAAGGAAGAGAAAGAATCGTAAGCAGGCTCCATGCCTAGCACTTGGGGCTCGATCCCACCACGGTGAGATCATGACCTGACCCGAAATCAAGGGTCAAATGCTTAACTGACTGAGCCACCCAGGTGCCCCAGAAACTATTTCTAAATAAGGTCACATTTATAGGTTGGTCATCAGTTTTGAGGGACACTATTGAACACTGTCCAGCATCAAAAATATAAATAAATTGAGGGGTGGCTGGCTGGCTCAGTGAGACCAGCATGGGAATCTTGATCTTGAAGTCATGAGTGCAAGCCCCATATTGGGTATAGAGATTACTTAAATAAACTTCTGGGGCTCCTGGATGGCTCAGTCAGTTGGGCATCGGATCTTGATCTCAGCTCAGGTCGTGATCTCATGTGTTTGTAGGATCAAGCCCCACCTCAGGCTCTGTACTTACAATAGAGAGCCCGCTTGGGATTCTCTATCTCACTTTCTCTCTCTCTTCCCCTCTCTTACTTTTGCTCAAGCATGCACACACATGCACAAGTGCATGCACTCTTTCTCTAAAATAAACATTAAATAAATAAATAAGTAAACTGTTAAAAAGAAATAAATAGGAAAACAACCCCTACAAAATACAAAGAAAGTAGACTAAAGAAAAATGATAAAGACTGAAGTGAAAAGTGATAAAATAGATGGGAAAAATGTCAATTAATAAATAAAAAATGATTCCATGAAAACACTTCAAAGAAATAGGTAGACTTTTTCAAAGCATATCAAGTGAAACACAGGGAGGGCAAATTAACATTATACAGATTGACAAAATGGTCAAACTACAGACTTCTAACTCAGAAAAGATTTTACGTTTATAAAAGGCTCCTAAACAACATGATTCAAAAAAAAAAAAATGAAACCCAGATGAAATGGAAACAGGAAAACATAAATGCTCAACCGTAAAAGAAATGGAAACAATTAGTCGAAGATCTATCTACTAAGAGGATAACGGGTCCGTGTGGTTCTATGGGAGAGTTCCACCATAAGAGAACTTTTCTATATAATAGAGGGAATTCCTATCTTCTACAAACTCTTTCAGAGACAGGGAAAAGAAGGAGGGCTACTCCTCTTATTTTCTTGGTGAATGTTCTGTGTGTGAACTTGAGAAAAATGTTATTCTGCTATTTGTTGGATGAAGTAGTTTATAGATGTGATTGATGGTGTTGCTGAGTTCAAGTGTGTTCTTACTGATTTTCTGTCTGCTGAAATCTGTCCATTTCTGACAGAGGAGTGTTGAACTCTCTAGCTATGATAATGGATAATTGCAGTTCTATCAGTTTCTGCCTCCCGTAACTCGCTGCTGTACTGTTAGGCACGTACATGTCAAGAATTGTTATGTCTTCTTAGAGAATTGACCGCTTCATATTACATTACTCCCCTCTTGATCTCTGATAACTTTCTTACTTTGAAGTCAGCTCTGTCTGAAATTGATGTAGATACTCCTGCTTTCTTTTGATTAGTGTTAGCCTGGTATATTTTCCCCCTGTCCATTTACTTTTGATCTGTATGGGTCTTTATATTTCAAGTGGGTTCCTTGTGATAACATGTAACTGGATTATTTATGGTTTTTGATCTACTCTGACCATATCTGTCTTTTAATTGGTACCTTTAGACCACTTACATTCAAAGCGATTATTGATATAGTTGGATTAATATCTAGCACATTTGTCACTGTTTCCTATTTGTTGTCTTTGTTCTTTGTACCTATTTTTGTCTTTCACTGTTCCTGCCTTTTGTGGTTTCAGTTGAGCACTTTGTATGATTTCACTCTCTCTCCTTTCTTAACATATCAGTTTTACTTCTTTTTTTAGTGGTTTGCCCTAGAGTTCGCAATATAAATTTACAACGAATCCAAATAACATTATATTACTTTATAGGTAGTGTGAGTGCCTTATAATAGCAAAAGAATCCTAATTCCTTCATCTTGTCCTTTCGATCATTTCTGCCATTCATTTCACTTATATGTAAGCATACATAGGAAAATATGCAGATGTGATATATACATAAACATACATAATTAAACACATTGTTGTTATTATTTTGAGTAAACTATTACCTATTTCATCAACTAAGAGTAAGGAAGATAAGTTTTATTTTACCTTCACTTATTCCTTCTTCAATGCTCTTATTTTCTTTACGTAAATTTGAGTTTTTGACCTATATGATTTTCCTTCTCTCTAGAGAACTTTTAAAAACATATTTTGTAAGGCAGGGGCACCTGGCTGTCTCATTAGGTAGAGCATGTTACTCTTGATCTCCAGGTTGAGCGTTCAAGCCCCATGTTGGGGGTAGAGATTACTTTAAAAATAAATAAATAACTAAACTTAAAAAATTTTTTTCAGCAAGGCTGCTCTACTGGCAACAATTCACTCAGTTTTTGTTACCTGAGAAAGTCTTTATTTCTCTTTCACTTTTGAAAGATAATTTCGCCGGGTACATAATTGTAGGTGGCCAGGATTTTTCATGGCTTTTTTCCTCTCAACACTTTAAATATTTTACTCTACTCTCTTCTGACTTGATGGTTTCTGAGAAGAAGTCAGATGTGATTTTTACCTGTTTGTCTATTTAGCAAGGTGTTTTGTCCTCCAGGTTCTCTCAAGATTTTTGTTTTGTTTTATCTTTGATTTTTTTGGTTATTTTTTTTTAAGTTTATTTAGTTTTGAGAGAGAGAGAATTTATTTTTGCACAAGTGGAGGAGGGACAGAGAATCCAAAGCAGGTTCTGTGCTCAAACTCACAAATCGTGAGATCATGACCTGAGTCGAAGTCGGATGCTTAACCCACTGAGCCACCCCGGCATCCTGCACAGTTCTGTTTTTTTCTTTTATAATTTGAAAGTGATATGCGGGAGGGATAGTTTTTTTGCTTGGTGTTCTTCCTGAGTCTATGGGAAATCTTGAATCACTACTGTTTCAAATATCTTCTCTGTTTCTTTCTCTCTTTCTTCTTCTTCTGATATTCCCATTATGTTTTACTTGATGCAATTGTCCCACAGTCCTTATTCAGTTATTTTCTTTTCCTTTGTTTTCCTTGCTTTTTAGGTTTCAAGGATTCTACTGCTGTAGCTTCTACCTCAGAGGATCATTCCCGGCCATGTCTGGTCTGCTAAGGATCCCACTGAAGGTAGTCTTTATTTACGTTACGGTGGTTATTTGTTTTTGTTATTGTTTTTTAAATCTCTAGCATTTCTGTTTGGTTCTTTCTTAGGATTTCCATCTCTCTACTTACATTGGCCATCTGTTCTTACAGCCTGTTTACTTTATGTATTGGAGCCCTTAGCATATTAATCATAGTTGTTTTAGATTCCCAGCCTAATAATTCCAACATCCCTGCCATTTCTGATTCTGGAGCTTGCTTCATCTCTTCAAAGTGTGTTTTTTGGCCTTTTGGCGTGGTTGTGATATTTTCTTCATAGCTGGACATGACATATTGGGTGAAAGGCAGTGTTTTGTTCATCATTAAGGAAAATTATTTTTTAAATTGTAATATCATAGGCTCTGTACAAGGAAAAAAGCATAGAAAAAAGACTGAAAGGAAATACGTACAATGATGTTGAACAATGGTTGATCTGAGTGATGTGTTTATGGGTGATTTTATTTTCAGCTTTTTTTTTCACTTTCTGTACTTTACACATTTTCTGGAAATGCCATGTGTTACTTTATAATTAGCCATGAAAAATGGAAAAGAGATATAAAGGGCCTTTTAAAAACTCACTGTCAAATGCAATCTTTAAAGAACAATGCGGCTGCTCCCCTCTCCCCTGACATTTAGAAACAACATAAAACACTCTGAAGCACCATTTAATCCTATTACTCTTCTGGACCTCTCACAAACCAGGGGATGATCCTTTCGGCTCTTTAAAATAAATCTCCCAAGGTCACGGGGCTTGTCTGGAACAGAGGGGGACGAAATGCCCAGGCCAGTGCGCCTCCCCCTGCGCCATCTGGCTCCTCGGAATTTCATTAAAGACTGCACGAGCTACTAGCCAAAAAGCCAAATGCTCAAATTCATCCTCTTTCTAAGGGAATATTACTCTCTTTTAGAATCACTCCTAACTAACCAGCTACTGCCCCCTCTCCGGGCCTCAGTTTCCTCCTCTGTAGAAGGAGGACACTGTGTTGTCCCAGCGGATTCCAGGTTCTTAAAGACACGAGAGGCCCCTGTTCTACCACCACCTCAAGGGGCTGCTTCTTTCTGCTGGTTCTGTTAAGGCCCTAGGGAGGCGGTCCCCATCCCAGTTCTGCTGTGAACTCATCTGCTGGGTGTCCTTGAGCAAGTCAGTGCTGTCTGGGGATCTGTTTTCCCTCAGGTACAATGAGGGTTTGGGCCCAGACCAGAGATTCTCACGTTCTGGGTGATTCGACCCCACAGTCCTGGGGAGGGGAGGGTGAGCAGCTCTTGATGTGTCCGTTTTGCATATTGGGGTTCTGGGTAAGATTTCTTTTGAAACAAGGATGTGTTGCTACAAACCTATTTGAAAACCACTGGGCTAGGAGACTTGGCAATTCCTTTCCCGGGACTCACATTCTATTTCTCCAAGAAATTGAGCTGCAGAAGCCTGGGTGCCAGGGTGAAGGAGTAAGGAAGATTCCCCTGAGCTCTGGCAGCCCTGCCCTCCCCCAGCAGGAGAAGCAAAGATGGAAACTACTAGATGGTAGGAAGATGGAGATGCTCAGATAACTCCGCCCACCCGGCCACTTCTCTGCACCTCCCCCCCCAACTTCTCTTTCCGTCACCTAGGCAACCAGGCGGGGCCCTGGGCCTGCAGTTTCTCCTTCCCCCTCCCTCCCACCCACTCAATCTGCAGGCCGCATTCCCACCCCACTGTCTCTGCCCACAGATTCTCTGGGTCTGGAGAGGAAAGTTCCACCTCTAGGGCTGCCTTTTGTGTGCATGGAAACCAGATTCCAAGCAGGAGGCCCCTAACTCCTAAAATAATCCTGGTTTGCATGCTGAATTTGACTGTTTTCCTGGCAGGCGTGTTGCAGGCAAAGGGTCTGACCTTGCCAAGGCAGCCTGTTCTGAGCTCTGGGAGGTCTGAGACCAGGGCTCATTGGTACTGGGTGAGGGGTGGGGTGGGGGGAGACCAGGTCACAGGGAGTGGGGAGCGGAGCAGAGCGGTGGTCCCTGGCTGGCTGTTCTCTGCTCCAGGTGGGAGGTCAGGGACAAAGGGTGCTGGGGTTTAATTTACTGCAAGTTATCTCTGCCTCCAACCTACCAGAACTGGGGCTGGGTAGGGGTGGGAATCCAGCCCTGCTCGAGATAATAGGTAAGTGGGGGCAAATGGGGTTGGGGAAGATTGGGGAGTTGGAAGGGAGAAGCAGAGACAGGAGGCTTTGTAGAGGGGCCTTGATGGAATCTGTGCCTGTAAATTACCCTGAAAAGTCCCTGGTCCAATTAAGGGAGTGAGCTGGTGCTCTGAATACTAAAGGGGAAGTACTAAGCCAGACCAAACTCAGGCAGAAAGGGCAGCAGGACCCCAGCAAATCCCAGCTACTGGGTGTCCCAAACCGTTATGTGTGGAGGTGGGTGGACTAGAGCAAAGGTCAAATATCAATAGGAATTGGAGCTAAGAAATTCAACAAGTTGCAGGTACAAGATCAATGCCCCCAAATCAGTTTTATTTCTATATACTAGCAATTAACAACACTGAGGGAAATTTTTTAAAAATCCATTTATAATAGTATCAAAGAAAAAAATTAGAGAGTATATTGGAACTTTCTGTACCTTCTGCTCAATTTTTCTGTAAAACTAAAACTTCCCCACCAAACAGTTCATTAATTTAAAAAATTTTCAAGAATCAATTATAACCAAGGAGATGCAAGGCATACACTGTAAACATTGCTGAAAGAAAATAAAGATCTAAGTAAATGGAAAAGCATTTCAGGTTCCTGGATCTGAAGACTTAATATTGTTAAGTTGGCAATACTATGCAAATCAATCTATAGAACCAATGTCGTCCCTATAAAAATCCGAAAGGCTGTTTTGCAGAAATGGACAAGGTGATCCGAAAACTCATATGGAATTTCAACGGACTACAAGTAGCCAAAACAATCCTGAAGAAGAACTAGGGGTCCCTGGGTGGCTCAGTCAGTTAAGCATATGATTTTTTATTTTGGCTCAAGTTATGATCTCACTCACAGTTTGTGAGTTTGAGGCCCATAGTGCAGAGCCTGCTTAGGATTCTCTATCTCTTTGTCTCTCTCTCTCTGTCTCTCTCAGAATAAATAAATAAACATTTAAAAGGAAAAAGAACTAAATTGGAGGACTCACCCTTCCTGATTTAAAAACTTACAAAAAGCTACAGTAATCAAAATAGTGTGGAACTGGGGCACCTGGCTGGCTCAGTTGGTAGAGCATAAAATGCTTGATCTCAGGGTCATGAGTTCGAGTCTCATGTTGGGCATAGAGCTTACTCAAAAAAAAAAAAAAAAAGGAAAGAAAAGAAAAGAAAGAAAACTGTGGAACTGGCATAAGGGTAGACGTATATATTAGTGGAATCGATTTGTGAGTCCAGGGCAAAATGCATACATCTATGGTCAATTGATTTCTGAAAGATGTGAATTCCATTCAATGGGAAAATTGTGGTGGGAAACCCGATATCCACATGCAAAAGAATGAAGTTTGAATCATACCTCACACCATATTAAAGAATTAACTCTAAATGAATCAAAGACCTAAATGTGAGAGCCGAAACATAAACTCTTAGAAGAACATAGGGGTAAATCTCCATGACCTCAGATTCAGGAGTGGTGTTTTTAAAAAATGACACCAAAGACACAAGGAATAAAAGAAAAAAGTGATAAACTGGACTTTGTGAACATTAAAAACTTCTGTGCATCAAAAGATATTATAAAGAGAATGCAATGACAATCCTTAGAAGGAGAAAAAATATTTGCAAATCATATATCTGAGAAGGGGCTTGTATCCAGAATATATTAAAAACTCCTACAACCCATCAACAAAAAGACAAACAACTCAATTAAAAAATGGACAAAGGATTTGAATTGACATTTCTTGGAAGAAAATATACAATGGCCAATAAACACATGAAAAGATGCTCAAGATGGTTAGTCATTTGGGAATCCAAATCAAAACCACAATAAGATATCACTTTATACCCTATCGGGTAACTACAATTTTTTAAAGATAGAAAATAAGTATGGCCAAGGATGTGGGAAAAAATCAGAACCGTCATCCGTTGCTGGTGAGCATGTGAAATGGTGCAGCTACTAAGGAAAACACTTTGGCAGTTTCTCAATAGCTTATGACTCAACAATTTCTCCGCTGGGTGTTTACTCAAAAGAACTGAAAAGAGGTGCTCAAACAGAAACTTTGTACACAATTGCCCAGAGCAGTATTATTCACAATAGCCAAAAGGTGGAAACAGTTCAAATAGCCATCAACTGATAAATGGATAAACACACTGTGGCATATCCACACATGAAATATTATTCATCCATAAAAAGGAATGAAGTACTGATACTATGCTACATCACGGATGATCCTTAAAATATTATGCTAAGTGAAAGAAGCCAGCCACAAAAGACAATGCATTGTATGACTTCATTTTTATAAAATATCCAGAACAGGCAAATCCACCGACATAGAAAGTAGATTAGTGGTTGCCATGGGCTGGGGAAAGAGGGTAATAAGTGATTGTTTAATGGACATGAAGTTTCCTGTTGGGGTAATCAGAATGTTCTGGAACTATATAGTGGTGAGTATTACACAACATTGTGAATGTACTAAATATCGCTAATGGTAAACTTTATGCTGTGTGTGTTTTACCATAATAACAAAATGTCCAGTGAGTTAATTTCCAAAAGAAACCAACACCCTAAAATCGTTGCTCACCTCTACAGAAACCAACAATTTGTTTCAATAGCAAGCTGTTTTGTTCAAGTGTGAGCTTATGCAGAAACTCCATATCTAAAACAGACAAAAGTGGAGGCCTGGGGCAGAGGGGACCCTGGGCCCCTTTTATCCCATATGAAAGTCCCTAAGCAACTGGACAGTTTCTGAGATGCCTTCCAGCTTAGATTTTCTCAGCAGGAGGGACTTGGTAAATGTGTATTGAAAGAATAGTCTACTGAGGCCACCAGGATCAAAGGCTCCTGGATTGGTGACACAGCCAGGGTCTCAGCTCTGGTCTAAGTCCACTGTGGGGCTCCGGCCAGAGCCTGCTGAGATCAGCACTGGATGGCATTCTTTGAAAAGATGGCAAAATGAACTGGTAGGGAAATCCCAGAGAAGGTCTGGGTAGGGCGTAGGTAGGTGTGATGCTTAAGAGTTGGGGGCTCTGGAGCCAATGGACTCTGATTCCTCCATCCATACTAATTAGCCATTTCCAGGAGGTTAAGTTCCCAAACTGTCCATCAGAAATGACAAGACTACAAACGGCATGATGGTGGTATGAGCATTAAGTGCATTAATTGGAGTAACAATGTCTAACACATAGAAAGCTCTTCATGATTAATCTTAGTTTTCATTCTAGAACTATAAGGGTCCCTTTCACCATCTGACTCAACACAGTCATGCCTACGGTGACTGAGAATCTCTCACCCAGAAGGGCCTGAGTGATGGTCTTGGACCACAACTTGCACTTCATCCGGGTTTCTCCTACCGTACACATGGCTGAGGCAAACTGAGGTACTCTCTCCAAAATGTCCGCACAATTCCATTGTTTTGATTGTGTTTCAAACTGCTGGACTTATCCCACTGGTCTTGAAATTAACAGAGAGTGTTGTGAGCAGTTACAAACATTTGAAAAACTGAAAACAGAAAAGAATAGAATGGAATGGAAAACAATCTAAGTGCATCATAGATAATTAGGGTTAAGTATTAAGCATTGTTTGTTGAAGGTTGTTGCTGAGTGCATGGCGTGTGCACACGTGGTCGTGAGCACTCCCGTACTAGGCTGTGATATGTATTTCTTAATAAGGGTTGCAGTTTAAAAAGTTTGAAGGCCGTAATCTGATAACCCCCAAGGACTTTCTGAAAGGCCCTGAGCTGAGCTGAGAAGGGCTGCCTACCAGAGGGGGTAGATTCTTGGCAGGACCCAATGGTCCCGGGAAATTTGCCCATCCCCCACAACGCTGGAACAGCGACCTGCGCTGGGGACTGCAGTCAGGAGAGAAGGGAGATTTTTTTTTTTTAACTGGAAGGTAGGGAGATTCCAAGGGCAGGAAAGGTGCCCTGATACTTGAATGAAGTCATCAGAACTTGGAAGATTCCCACACCGCTCCCCCCAACTCCCAAACACACACTGGATCATTTAAGCACAAACCAAGGTGCTAACCTGTCTCCTTTTTTTTTTCTTAAATTTTATTTATTTATTTTGAGAGAGAGCGTGAGCAGAGGAGGGGTAGAGAGAAGGGAGAGAGAGAAGCCCAGCAACCTCCACCCTGTCCGCACAGAGCACGCTGTGGGGCTCAGACTCATGAACCATGAGATCATGACCTGATCTGAAATCAAAAGTCAGACACTTAATGCACTGTGCCACCCAGGTGCCCCTAGCTGTCTCTTTCATAATATTTTGTCTTTTCCAGGCTACCATATTCCCCAGAACTGTTTTGTGGCTACAGAAGCACATCCCCACCCTCACCTTCCACTTTTTAAACGACACATGTGGACTCACTCCGGAACCACTTGCTTTCCTGCTCTCCCTACTCTCTCCCCTCCTAGATGTCACCTGCTCCCCTGCTCCAGTTCCTCCTGGCAGCTTTGACCCCTATGCAGCCTCCCTTCCCTCACGTCCCTTACCCGCACTCCAGTGTGGAAGACTAGCACCCCCCACCCCCACATATTAACTTAGGAGAAGAGGTTTAGACTCTTCAGAGGTCTGGAATCATTGCCATAGCCCTGGCCAAGAGCTGCCAGTTTTGTGGAAGGGGCTTCTGGAAACTTCGAAGCTGGGGATGTGTCCTGAGAAATAAGTGGTAGAAGAGTTGGAAGTGTTGTTGACTATGTGGGCAGCTAATACACTTAGACTCCCATTTAGAATCGTTTAATCCAGGATTAAATGAGCAGGGGATGGAGGGGGGGTGGGGTGTGTGTGTGTGTGTGTGTGTGTGTGTGTGTGTGTGTTTGTGTGAAGCTGCCTTCTAGTGCTTGGAGCTGCAAACCCCTGCCCTCACTCCGCGCTTACTCGGGTCCCTGGCTAGAGTCCCGAAATTCTCTGAAGCCGGGACATCGAAAGCCAAAAGGAAGAAGACTTGGAGCTCAGCTGGGGAAGGGTATTAGTTGAGACTCAGTTTTTAAAGATCATCCACGTGCCTCATAGA
Organism: Helogale parvula; assembly: GCA_004023845.1. Taxonomy (NCBI): domain Eukaryota; kingdom Metazoa; phylum Chordata; class Mammalia; order Carnivora; family Herpestidae; genus Helogale; species Helogale parvula. The sequence goes on from PJEM01011385.1 coordinate 52,600, forward strand.
AGTTTCATCAAACTGAAGGCTTTAAATCCAGTCCTTATAACGACATGAGTGCCACCTACACTGACTGCAGCTTTGCTTTGAGCTTCCTGTGAGGCGGGACAGCAGCCAAAGTCTGAGGACCGGGCACTTTGACTATTAAGTTCCATCTTCTTCATCAGCAAAATGGTTCTAATAGTGTCTTTCCCACGGGGCTGTGAGGATAAACTAAACTAACCTGTAGAAACAGCCTAGTACCGTGACTAAAGCGAAATAAGCATGACCAACTATCACAAACATCCTTACGATATCACATTTTATAATTTGGTTGAAATATCAGTGAAAACATGCAACGTGAAACCACCCATAAACTAACTATGCTTAAGCTATATTAAGGGAAAGGAAGCTATATTAAGACTTATTAAGACTTATTAAGATCCCACTTTCCACTTCCCAGATTAACAGTTTGCTGTGTATTCGTTATTATTTCTTTCAAGTTTAAAGGAACCCACCCATTGATCACTGCTTTTTTAAAAAAATCTTTTAATATTTATTTTTGAGAGAGAGAGAGAGACAGAGACAGAGCATTAGCAGGGGAGGGGCAGAGAGAGAGGGAGACACAGGATCTGAAGCAGGCTCCAGGCTCTGAGCTGTCAGCACAGAGCGGGATGCGGGCTCAAACCAACAAACTGTGAGATCATGAGCCGAAGTCAGACACTAAACCAACTGAGCCACCCAGGGCGCTCCATCTCCATTCTTTTTTTAGAATACAGAAATTGATTCATGCTTTCTATCTATCTGTCTAAATTTTCAACTTGCTTTTTCACTTAATATGTCACGAACAATGTATGGGTGTAGCATTTCCTTACTCTGCACATATGTCTTTTTAGTTCTTCCCCAATCTGATGGGCAAAAAAAAATAGCATTTTGTTACTTGATGTTGCATTTCTCTAAAAGTAAGGTCAAGCATCATCTTATGCTTTTGGAGGTTTGTGTTTTCTCCTTTGTGAATTGCCTATTCAAACCTTAACCTATTTTTCTAGTGGGCTTTTCATGTTTTTCCTTATTCGATTGTAGAGTGCTCTTTGTATAAGAAGGACATTTACCTTTTGTCTGTCATATGTGTTGTTTTCCCTACTCTGTCATGTGCTCTCTGACTTTATTTATGGCATCTTTTGTCATTGCACAATTTTAAATACATATTTTTAAATGCTTATTTATTCTTGAGAGAGAGAGAGAGGCAGAGCATGAGTGGGGGAGAGGCAGAGAGCGAGACACCAAATCTGAAGCAGGCTCCAGGCTCTGAGCTGTCAGCGCAGAGTCCGATGCAGGGCTCGAACTCATGGACAGCAAGATCATGACCTGAGCTGAAGCTGGATGCTTAACCAACTGAGCCACCCAGGCACCCCTCACGATTTTAAATATTTTAAGTAGTCAGATACAGTCATCTCTCCTTTATCGTTTCTGGATTTCTTTGGGGGCTGCTTAGAAAGCCCTCTTTTCTGGCTTTCCTGGGCCTGCAGCTAGTTCTACATCCACTCCCCAGTGACAGCTGGCAATGACTGTCCTCACTCAGCCCTGTTCATCCCTCTTGCCAGCGCTCTGGGTTCCTTATCTATCAACACGGTGTCAGAATGTCTGGTGCCGGGAAGTATTTGTGCCAGAAGAACAGGGAGAAAGGAAAGAGTGGAGGAGCCAAGACAGCCTGAGAAGGCAGTGAAAGAAGAAGGGAGGGGGATGTGGAGCTGAATGGTTGAGGGGCAGAGATGAGCAGGAATCCCACTACCGTGACCCGAGCATCTAAGAGTCATGCTAGCTGATACTCTGAGAAGGAATTTTAAAGCCAATAGCATCCTGGAAAGGAATTTCATTTAATGATTTTTTTCAAAAGCTATTTCATTCTTTACAAGCACCACAGAGTGGCTGGTCCCCACACCTGAGAGGCAATATAAAAACCTCTTGCCAGACCTGAAGTGAAAGGAAAAGAAATTGGAAAATAGAACCTCAGTTCAAAAATATGTCTCCTCTTGAATAAATTTTAATGTATATTCCAGGCTCCGTAGATCAAATGCTTACA
>PJEM01011386.1:0-54654 GCA_004023845.1 Helogale parvula
GTACACGCCGCGACTCGTAGCCTTAGCAACAGGCCTGTGGCAGGTGGTGGCATCCCCATTTTACAGATCAGAAAACTGAGGAGCAGAAAGGCTAAGGACTTTGCCCAGAGTTATACATCCAGCTAGGAAGCATGAGAATAGGGATTTGAGGCCAGATACTGTGTTTGCGGCGCCCATATCCGTATCCTTGCCTATATTCCTTCTTCTAGGATAAGTCTTTGTTTTCCTAGTCATTTTTACTAAATGAATAAAGTTGTGGTCAAATCCCCTTTTCTCGTTTGTACTCGTTGGCCCTCCCTTCAGGTTGAGTGAGATACAGCCTTAACAGCTGCATAATCTGTTGAAACATAGGAAATGACAGGAAATCTCTGGTTTGAGGTGGCAGGGAGGTTGAAAAGGGCTATCGGAGGGTTTTACACTTCGTGTTTGAGGTGCTGAGAAATATCTCCGTGAATCCCAACGTATTCTGTCCTGTTGCCCGAGTGGGATATCTTGCAGCTTTTTTTTTTTCATCACTGCGCCCATCCAGTGTCTCATTCTGTTGTCATTACCTTTTATTTACCTCAGTAGACACTTCATGTATGTGTGTCTCAGTGAATGGTCACACACAGCAGTGCACCTTTATTATCACGTTTGGGTCCCCTGCACGGTGTTTACACAAGGCTGTGTATAGAGTTGGCACTGGATATAGCACATGTTGACCTCGGAGAGAAGCCACATGACCAGATCTCAAAGACTTGAAAAGTCATCATTAATGGTGGTGTTGAAAGTCCACCAGATGACCTCAGGTGTGATAATTTACTCGGAAGACTTAATGGGCTCAGGACATACTCAACGGCCACGATTCATTACCAAAGGGATTCAAAGCAAACTCAGCCAAGGGAGAAGGACTGGAGTTCCTCAGGGGTTCCGACCACCCAAGTTCCATCAATGACTTATGACAGCATCTGCAAAATGTCTTCCAGGGAAGCACATAGAAACTGCATGCCTAGGGTTTTTATTGGACACTGTTTCTCTAAAATATAGCCCAAATTCTAGACCTCCAGCAGGCTAGCAGGTCACCAGCATAAGCCACATTGTTTACAACAATAGGCACACTGAGCCATTTTTCATTTCTGCCAATTCTGGGAAACCACCTGAAATAGAAGGTCCCAAGCTCCCGCCAAGGGCAAACTTTGAACTCAAAGGATAGCAGTCTCAGACCTGTTCTGTTAACTCTTTCTTCACAGTGACGTGAATGGTACTAAAAAGTTGAGTAAATTCAAATGTCTTTTACAGGTGTGAAACAAATACAATTTGCTGCAATGAAGAAGTCCTAGCTTTGAGGTGAAGGCTTATATACTTATAAACGATGGTAACTAAGACAATTAAGTCACAGTGCATATTCTCACAAAGTAGGGTTTAATTTAGTGATGACCAAGTAAGGAGACTGGTGACAAAGGCTCTTGTCTCTATATAGATAACGGATTCAGGTGTTTTGACTTGCGAATATTCCCTCTTTTGCCTTGATTTCAACAAAGATCCAATGGCCAGGTCAATGCTGTGTATTTCCTTTGCATATATGTCGGTGATTTCACATTTATTCTTTGTTTCTGCTGTTGAAACTTGTAGCCTTTGGCTTCAAAAAGAGAAAATCAACTATGTGGTCATAATCTCTGCATCATTAAATGTGCATAACTTGAAATTATAGACTGGTGTGGCAGGCTTCGTCAAGGTGCCGGACCTGTCGGTGTGACTGGAGGGCGCCCTGCAGACACGATGCCCACCCCCGCGGGACGCTGGGGCCCGGGGAGTGTGTGTGGCCGCCTCTGTGCGCACCGACGGCCTTCCCGCCTCCGCCGTGGGGTGCGCGGTGCTCTGGAAAGCTCAACGAGGTCACCCTGGAGTTTTGAGGGTTAACGACCTGTCGTCTCCTTGCTGGGTTACACGTCTCACAGCTGAAGGGTCTGCGCGCAGGCGGAACCGGGCAGGTCGCTCTGTCGTCTCGGAGCGGCGTCGGGAGCGCGGGCCCTCCGGTCGGACTGCTGCGCAGACTCCCGGCCTCGCTCCTGGCGCCCGCGGCTTGTTTCAAAGCCCCTGTTCACTCTGCCGCTGCTTCCGGTCGCCGTGTGTCCCGCGCGCGGCCGCGTCGCCAAGTTCTTCCGCCGGGAGCTCGCTGCTCCGCGCCGACGTCCCCCGCCGCCCCGGCTTCCGCTTTGCCAGCCGGGCCACCGCTGTCCTCTGCGACCCGCTCTCCACGCCGACGCCGGAGGTACGGCCCGACTTGGTCACGGACGACTCCCCCTCCCTGTCCCCCCGAAACGCTTCTGACTTCCCTTCACTCCTGGGATAAACGCCGTATCCTTCACGGGCCCGTCCTGTCCACGGGGCCTCCGCCGCGTGGCACGTGCCTCGTTTACCGCGTCTTGCACGTGCTGGCCTGTCCTTCCACCTCCTGCGTCCCCTCACTTTCCCGCCTGCCGTGGCCTCCTCCCTCCCGACTCTGCCCGCTGAGCGCTCGCTCATCCCTCACCGCTCAGCTCATTGCGTTTCCTGAGCGAGCCTTTACCGGAACGCGCTTCTGGATCATAGCGTGGATACACAGTGCCTTTCTCTGCTCCCCAAAGCCCCCTTCAGGCCTGACGCTTTGCTAGGAGGATTTGCTTCACTCAGAACAGCTGTAACACTGCCTGTGACAGTGCAGGACACAGGCCAAGGTCACGGGCTCAGGGAGACTGAACACCGGCTTCCAGGCGTCCGTGCCAGTGCAGTCACACAGGGGCTCAGTTCTTTGGGCAAACGTGTGACAGTATGTTAGGTATCGCCAATGGGGGAAGCCCACGGAAGCTTTAATGTCAGGGTTTCTTACTGAGGCACGCAGTACCTTCGTGGCCGACCATGGGTACTGGGGGTGGGGGGTCTACAGAAGGCCGAGATACAGCGTGTGTCACAGCCTCGGGCACCCAAAAGCCACCATTCCCTGTGGGTCACACCGTTAGCATCAGTCATCTGGTCGAGCTGATGCCAAGGGCGGGGCCTGCAGATCCAGGCATACAACCACTTCCCCGGCCAGATGTTAAGGACTGAGGTTGTCTTCCCACAGCTGGTCAGGGATGTGTCACATCCTTTGGGATGTGCGGCATTTGAGCAGCCAAAGCCTGTTCAGTTAACACATTTCTGCTCAGTCCGCCCTGCTGCCCTTGGCCTAGGCTCTGTGACCGCAAAAGTGTGCTATTGGCGTGAGCATCTCTATGTAGGAAAGTATTTCTGTGACAGATACACGGTAGTGTCATCAGAAATGTGCTTACCATTTGAAGGAGGCGGAGACGTTCATGTCCATATTTTTGTACTAATTTGATTACTTGTCCCTTCTGATCAACTGTTTGTGATAAAAAACCTCCCTGTCACTATCTTACGTCATCTTCCTCAGCCACTTTCCAACAGACCTTCCCCCTCTCCTGCCCCTTGCGTAGCCTACCTTCCATGCAGCACAGAGAGTAATTTTTTCGAAACGTGAATCAGGTGACATCAACACTTTACTTAAAGCCCTGCCATAGCTACCCATTTCACAGCGGGGTTTTGCTTGTCTGTATTTTCTTCTCTGAATTCTTGATGCTCTGAATTTGGGGCCTTGCTCACTGCAGGGAGGCTGTCTCCTCCCAGATTAGCCAGTTCTCAGAAGTAGCAAACTACTGATCCAGACTTGCCTTTCATATGCAAATTAGACAATCCAAGGATCCTAAAGGGAACCACCTCCTCCTTCTGGCTCTTACACTTCAAGAGACAATATTCTATGCCCATCATCCCAGGTCCTGGGACCAGACAGTTTGGGGCATCCCTCCTGCCTAAAGCCTGCCAGTAGTATTCAAACGAGCCAGTCCTAAGCTGTCCCCCTGCCCTGCCTTACCTTTCCTTCGTGCAAAATACTAAAGCTCAGAACCATATTTTGTCCTCCACTTCTGCCTCCTGACCCATCCTTGTCTCCACAAGGCCCTGCATCACGTGCCCTGCGTTCTAAGTCTACAGATCTTAAGAATAAACTTGCTTCATGGTAATCATGTGCAGGTCTGTGTATGCTACCGCACCAAATCTACCAGTTCGTGGGTACGTTTCAGAACACGCAGGACATCTGTTCCAACCTCCTGTGTAGTCCAAGGCAGCACAGCGTCTCCATTTCTCTCTCTGACTCCTCTCATCTCACTCAAACCCCTGCAGATGCAGCTCTGGCCACATCCTGGCCCCTCTTCAGGCTCCCAATACTCTCTGCTTCAGTTTCCTTGTCCTAGGTGTTCCCTGTGGGACACACTGTTCCCTCAGATGGCCACCTCGTGACTCCTTCCCTCCTCAAAGTCTGTGCTCAGGTAATAAATGTCTTGTTAGACTTTTCCCAACCATGTTACGTAGTGCTGCAAAACTGCTTTCATTCTACTCCCCCACGGTTTCTCATCTCTGCATTTTCCTATTTCCACAGCAGTCCCTCCTTCCAACCTATATTGTTTAGGTTTTTTGTTGTTCTTGTTTTTAAACTATTGGTTGTTAGGATGAAAGGTCCTCTAGAATAGGAATGCATTCTTTTTTGATATGTATGTGTCCCTTGTGTAGGGCAGTACCTGTCCAAAAAATGGGCACTCAATAAATATTGATCAAATAGGTCTATAAATATATTTTCAAATCATTAAGAGTGACAAAAGAGAGAGAAGAGTGATGTTGGGGGTGGAGGACCACTTTAAAATTGAGAGAGATGGGGAAACGTCTAGGAGGAGGTAGTGGCTGACATGAACAGAGTCTTATCACGCTGGCCCCCTGTCTACAATCCAGGTGTGAGTGACTCAACTCTATATCCTTCACAACATGTTGCAGTGCCTTCCCTCAGCTTCTCTCGGAAGTGTCCGCAGAGCGAATGTTGAGTGGACTTTACCATTAGGCCACTAACTGCTCCTGGTCCCTTGGCACCATTGTTAGGGCTGCTGGCTGTTGATGTACTCGTTCCCTGTCTCTGCTCCCAGGAACTAGCCTGTGACTCACAGAGAACTGTAGTCCCCGGGTAAGAGTCATTGTTTGGGATTAAGATATGTCTGTGCTCCTGGGGCACCTGGGTGGCTCAGTCAGCTAAGCGACTGATTTTGTCTCAGGTAATGATCTCTCGGTCTGCAAGTTCAAGCCCCACATCCGGCTCTGCTGATAGCTCAGATTCTGTGTCTTCCCCCCACCTCTGTCCCTCTCCCGCTCATGCTCTCTCTCAAAAATAAACACTGAAAAAAAAAAAAGATTATGTTTGTGCTCTTGGTTTCAAGAGAACCTGAGAGATTCCAGAAGGCATGGAAGGAAGAGCTGATTGGAGTGGACACCTGTTAGAGGACGATTCCCCCTCAAGTGACAGGGAACAAACCCGAGGCAGATTACAGAATTCCAGGGTCACGGAGCATAACACATTCCTGGCCAGAGAGAATCTGGGAGTTAGTTTCTCCACTGCCAGAGAGCTACAAAGGCCATTCGTGGGGTGCGAGGACAGAATCCAGAACTGCTTTCAGCAAAGTTCTGTGGCAAATGGCTCCACAGTCTGAACCAAAAGTATTCAAGCTTCTTGGGTTCCTATGGTGTTGGATATTTGTTTTTCCCCAGCCCGGCTACTCCCAAATTTCTCCTCCCAAGTGCTCTGCTTTCCCGAACAAAATTACTGAGCCGGCCCTCTTGAACTGGGAGTGGGGACAATGGCCCGCTTCTCTCTGGCACCCCCATTTGGGGAGCTGAAGGATCAGTGGGGTGGGTGGGAAATAGCCTCAAGTCTTTTCAGCTGCCCAGTCGGGAGTGCGGAAATCCTGCCTTTCAGCTGTGGCAAAAATGAGTGTGCCAGGATTCTCAGAAGCCTGGTGCCCAAGGCGGAGCCTTCAGCCCAGAAGTGGCGACTTGCTAGAAGAGCCCTCCGGGACCATACTGGCCAGGAACTTCACCTCGGCAACAAGCAGCTGGGGGCAGGAGGAGAAATGCTGAGCTGCTGGTCCTCCTGGGAAGGTAACTCTCCGCCTGGGAGCTGGCAGTGGGGGGTCCTGCTCTCTCATCAGCACCGCTGTGTGGTGGATTTTCTCTTCCCTGAACTGGGAAGGTTGACGGAGAATGAATGTCTTGGTTCAAATACGGCAGACTCTCACTGTTTTTGCAGCATTATAGATCCTCTTGAATAAATGTTCTGCATTTGTTGTATAACCCTGTTGTTGTACAGCCATTTCCAGAGCTCTTAAATCTTGTTTGATTTGTTTTTTGCGTGCTTGTCTTAAGTTTTCCCCCAGTCTCACTGGGGAATGAGTCCACATAACTACTCATGTTGTCAAGCTAGAAGTCCCTCCTTTCTCTTTTTTAGTTTAAATTTTCATTTTTAAACAATTTTAGATTTACTGTAAAGTGGTAAACATGTATTTTCCACTGTATATAACTTCCACCCAGCTTCACTTCATGTATTATAGAGATCCGTTACATTTGTCAAAATTAAGAAATTGACATTACATTGTTCACAAACCATTTGGATTTAACCAGTATCTTCCCCCAATAATGTCCTTTTGTTGCAAGATCCCATTCCAGGACAGCAAGTTGCACTTAATCTTACCTCTTTAGTTTTCTCTCGTCTCTGATAGTTGCTCTGTTACTCTTGTTTTTCACGATCCAAGCACTTTTGGTGAGTATTCATTGGGTGTTTTATACAATGTTCCTCAATTTGCACTTATCTGATTTTTTAATGACTAAAGTGCTGGGTTTTGGGGAAGGACATAACAGTGAAAAGATTTGTTGCATTATACTATGTGGTACATGGTGTCAACAGGACATTACTGATGTCGCTAACCTTGATCACTCGGTAAGGGTAGTGTCTGTCCGTCTCCTCTGCTGTCAAGTTACCCTTTTCCTCTTTTCATATTTAGTCACTAATTCCAGCCACCTGAAATTCAAGGGAACCAAGCTCCACCACCTGAAATAAGATTATCTATGTATTACTTGGAATTCTGTAGAAAGGTTTCTCATCTCCCTGTATTCATTTATGTAAGAGCACTTCTTTATGTGACCTCTCAGTTCGTGAATTCGACCCCGGCACTGAGCTCTGTGCTAACAGCAGGGAGCGTGCTTGGGATTCTTGCTCTCTCTGCTCCTTCCCTGCTTGCTCTCTCTCTCTCTCTCAAAAATAAATGTTTAAAAACAAAGAAATCTGTGTGTTGTGATTCCATTTTATATGCATGGGGGAAGAAGAATGTGGAGGCCTACTCCTTGGTGATGTGTTTAGTAATCGTGACAGAACAGCAGGGTCACATGCACGCTGTTTCCATATTTATAACTGTATGTACATTCGTTGGAAGCTGCATTTTATTTTCTCACCTTGTCATGAGAAAAAACCCCACAAACAACCAACTATGACTTCTAAGAATTTTTGTAATATATTCTCAAAGGATTGTTAGGATTCCTAACGGGACCGTTGGTTTCTTGTCTGCACCTACTTAATGCCGGGTCAGTTCAGGATTCGCTCCTACCCATTTCTTTGTCCCTCTATTCTCAGGCTTTTCTTGAGACTGGAGAGAACCGTGTTTCCTAACAACTCCCGAATTTGCAGATCCACGTAGGACCCCTGGGCCAGCGTTCAGACACGGGTTACAGTGCCCCTGAGCCCGACCTCCCCCGGCCTCGTTCACCAGCGGGCGTCAAGGCCTAGCCCCACGTGCAGCCGGAGCTGGTCCAGAAACAGCAAGGGGCCAGGCGGTGCGCATGCGCCACGCGGGAGGGTGCTTCCGGCGTCTGCGTTTGGCTCTCGCTCCTCCTACCGCTCATGTGCCGGGCTCCCCTCCAGGAGGAGAGCGAGGAGGTGAGGCGCACGGGGAAGTCACGAGCGAACCGAGGGCCTGGTTCCCCGACGTGACACGTGCTCCAACCTTGGGCGGACGTCCCGCCTCCGGAGCCTCGATTTCCCCAGACACGTGACGGACCGCGTCGCCCCCGCCCGTCGGCCCCACTGTAAAGCAGGTCGGAGGCGGCACTCGGCCTCGCGCACTCTTCCACTGGAGGAGACGGGCTTGGGATGATCCCCGCCGCCGCCGCCGCCGCCGGTTTTAGGGACAAAACCACATTACCCAGAAGGCTGTATACCACGTGTCTGCGCGCGCTGAACCAATGACAGCCCAGAACACGGACATTTCCTGCGGCCGCGCCGTCGAGGGCGGGGCTTCCGGTCCCATGGAGGCGAACGTCATCCGCCTGTGCCTGGCGGGTCTTCCCGGTCTGTGCGACTTGGAGCGGCTGTGGGTAGGACGCCTTTACGAGGCGCGAGCGGAGAAGGCGGTGAGGAGCCTAGGTCCTACCTCCGCGTCCCTGTAGAGCCTGACGTTCGCCCCTCATCCTCCGTAACGGGCTGTCACGTGAGCGCCCCTGGCGTCTCCGGCCGCTGTCCCCGCAGCCCTGACGGAGACGCCCTGGGCCTCGAGCACGTTTCTCAGCGGGGAAACTGAGGCCAGAGGTGGGACCGTCAGCCGAGGTCGCCCCTCTCTGGGGCCCCTCGGCTGCCGGCCCCCCGGTCCCCCGCTCTGTGCACAGGCTCCCACGATGGCGGCGTGGACGGCCCCTGCGCGGGTGAGTGGACGACGCGGGGGGCATTGCCGCCTCTGCTGCGGAGAGGGCTCCCGGGCAGCCGGAGGCCAGGAAGCCGGTCGCTTCCGTTTTCTCCTTGTCGTTTGTGTACAGCACGCGGCGCTGGCTTGTCATTTTATTATCCGGAGTCCCGCGCCAGAGCCGGAGCTCCAACTGGTGTTCGGTCAGTGCCTGGAGGGGGAAAGGCGGTGCTTCCTTCCGCGGGCGTCCGCCACTCACGGATCCCACGGGCGCCGGGACCTGCAGGTGTCCACCCCGCCCTCCCGCCGGCCTCCTCTGACCTTGCCTCCTTCCTGGGGCGCCGTTCTCCAGACACTCCAGCCTGATCATGCCGAGTTGTCTTTCATCCCCAGCCTTTGTCCTTGCCCTGCCCTCCACCCGCGATTCTGTCCCTGTAAGTCGGGGCGGGCCGGCGGGCCGCTCCCTGTTACATCCCTCTGGCCTCTGCTCACGTCACGCATCTGGACAGAACTTTCCCAGCAGTTCATGCCGAAGTGGCTCCTTTCCTGCTTGCCCATCAGCTGGCTTTTTTTTCCCCAAAAAATTTTTTTGTTTTTATTTACTTTTGAGAGAGAGAGAGCGTGAGCAGGGGAAGGTCAGAGAGAGGGAGACACAGAATCCGAAGACGGGCTCCAGGCTCTGAGCTAGCTGTCAGCACAGAGCATGAGGCGGGCCTCGAACCCACAAACCATGAGATCGTGACCTGAGCCGAAGTGGGAAGCTTAACTGACTGAGCCACTCAGGCGCCCCTCAGCTGGCATTTTTGTGTAGGAAACCTGGCAAAATTCACTACGCGTTCCTGGTTGAATTTGGGACGTTGTGGAAACAAAGAGAAGACAGTGACAGAGGAACCATGACTGCTGGCCTTCGTTAGCTTTTACTGTGGGCTGATGGGCAGGCCTACCGTTTCACCTCTTAATCCTCACCTCCTTTGAGTTAAATTCTGTTATTATCATTGTTTTACATGAGAACAACTTGAGGCTCAGAGAGTTCAGTTATCTGCCCAAATTCACTGCAGCTCTTTTTTTCCCTTTAATGTTTTATTTATGTTTGAGAGAGAACAGCACTGAGGGGAGGGGCACACTGGGAGCGGGCGTGGGGAAGAGGATCCCAAGTGGGCTCCGTGCTGCCAGCTGCAAGCCGGATACAGGGCTCAAACTCACAAACCATGAGATCATGACCTGAGCCAAAGTCAGACGCTAAGCCAACAGGCCCCCAGGCACCCTTCACTGCAGCTCTTAAGTAGCAGAAACCACCAGTGTGTCGGCCACCACAGCCTGTATTTGTACCCCCTTCTTTGCAAAAAGCAGATAGGGATCCCTGGCTGTGACCCCTAAACATTGCAAGCCAAGCAGGCTTCCTTGGAGTAGATGGTCTTGGGCAGGAGGTGGGGATGTGGCATTTGACATGTGGAAGCGTGTGGACAAAAAAAAGTATGTTTGTTTCAGGAGTCCCCAGAGGACCTGTGTGATTTCCACGTCCCCTCCCCATCTGCTGAGACACGCCCTGGGAGGGCCAGATTCTGTGGTCATCTTCCTGAATCGTACACTCTGCCAAGGCAGACTCTGGCAAATCAAAGGCTGTTGTCATGACCACAGCCTGCATTGTCCTCAGCAGCTTCCGTTCTCTGGGCCTGAAGTATTCTTTCCTCAGGAGCAAGTGCTGTGAAGACCCTAGTGGGCGGGTTTGAGTTCTGGCAGAAGCGCCAGAGGAAAGAAAAAAAGATTTCTGTAGATTTCTGTAGGAAAAAGAACTAGTGGCTCTTGTGGATTCTCCCTAGCAGTGTGAGGAGCAGAAGGCAGTGGGCCCTGATCCAGGCCCTGCCACTTCCCAGGCAGGTGCCACCACCTCGGTGACTGTCCTGTAAGGTGGCTGCTGATGAGTTCGCTCCTCTGCCCACGGCCACCGAACTATATGTGGTGTTGGCTGAAATGAATTTGACTTGGATATTTATGTGACGTGCTTCACGTCTTCGTTAACTCCTTTGCTAACGGGGGAGTGTCAACAGTATATGGTTGGGCCCTGATGACTGACATGACAGTGATAATGAGACCTCAGGCCATGGCAGGTCGTCCCAGGGTTTCTTTTACAAAAAAACTTTTTTCTTTAATTCTCAAAACTATCACCACCCAGTGAGAATTACCGTATTGATCCAGGAATTGAGGCTCGGAGAAATGAAGTGAGGCTCCCAAGTTCACATGCCAGGCAAGTGCTGATTGTAAGAGCATTTGGACCTCAGGAGTATGACTTTCGTTCCCTTTAAGGAGATGGGTAGAACCTCGGTGAGGCCGGCAGTCCACGAAGACCAGTGCATTTCGGGGGTTGTTCTGTAATCATTGCTACTGTTTCCATTCTTCTCTCCCATTGCTACTGTTTTCATTACTTTCTTCAATCCTCTGGCGTCTTAGAGCCCTTCCGCACAGGAAGGTCCTGACCTTGGGTCATTGTCCCTTGGCTCGCACAGGGGAGGCCCGACTCCTGCACTGCTGTAATCAAGGCAAAGCAGCCTCATGGTTTCCTGAGGCCAGCACAGAGCCCAGCCCTCAGGGGGCGTTTAGTCTCTCTGCTCCCTTGCCTTGGAGAGAGATGTGTCCTGGTTCCCATCAAGAGCCCCAGGACAAACACAACTGCCTCTGTTTGACTTTTCAGATCCCTGTGACCTTCGATGACGTGGCCGTGACTTTTACTGAAGAGGAGTGGGGGCAGCTGGACCCGGCCCAGAGGACCCTGTACCGGGAGGTGCTGGTGGAAACCTGCAGGCTCCTGGTCTCCCTGGGTGAGGCCTCCCTCATTGGGCCGTGTGGGAGGCCTGGCCCCTTCTCCACTCCACTCTCTGGCTCCAGGCCTGGCTGGTTGAGGAGGCCTCAGTAGCCTGCCGCCCTCCTCCGCAAGCTTCGTTGTTTTTCGAGACTCCCCTCTTCGCCTGCTCTTCTGTGTGGGAGGGAGGGTTCGGCAAGAACAGTTTGCTTCAGGTCACAGCTAAAGAAGCGTGCATTGGGAGGAAATGGGGGTGTCCCACAGAACCCAAAGGAAGGAATGCTAGCTAGGCCCCTTGAGTTCCTGATCCAGGAACTTCCAGAAGCACGCTTATGCCCTGGCTTCCGGAGCTTTCATCCTGACCTCTCTCTGTGGGCTTGCTTACGTCTCTGTCTTTCCACAGTGACTTTTTCTGCCACGGCTGTTCTGCAGCCAGAAGCAGTCGCCCAGTCCTTGCGGTGTGAGGCCCTGCGCCCCGTGTCTGTGCTCGTCCTGTGTGCTGATACTGTTTCTCTTCCATCGTTCAGTTCGCCCGCCATGCCATCCTCGGCGCGTACGGAAATTGGGCCCCTGCAGCGAGTCCCTCTGAAGCTTAATCTGTTCAATTTAAAAGACACCCCGTCATTGCAAAAAGCTCTCCTGCATTTTTTTGGTGGCACAGGTCCTTTCTTTTGTGAAATGTTGACAAGGGTAGATGGTTTTATGTCCGTGCAATGTCCTTATTTGAGCAAATGACTGAGGGGGATTCCCAGTGTTTTGTGGTTAGTGGTTCGTGAAGTGCTGTCTAGCGTCACCAAGTCTGCCTCTCCCTCTGGGCCGTGTTTCCTGAGGACTGAGGCCTCCTGCTCACATCCCCCTCTCACTGCGTCAGCCTCCTGCTCTGAGGCTGCTGGCCCCCACGGGAGTGTTCGCCGTTTCCTTCTTCCCATAGTGTTTAGGAGACAGGGTCTGGTGCCAGACCCTTACTGTCCAGTCCCCGCTCTGGGTTTCTGGGCAAGTTACTGAACCCCTCAGTGCCTCGGTAATCTCAGGTAACATGAAGTAATATAGCACATCTACTTCACAGGGCTGTCGTCAAGGTAAAATGGCTTAGGACACTGTCTGGTAGTTCTTGCAATGTGCGGCTTCAGTGATTGGGACTCTTACTACTGTTACTCATGTCATCATCGTCCTCATTGTCTTGGTCATCACCCTTATAGTTGGACTCAGGCATCTTCTGGAATAGTGTTGTAAAGCTTTGTAGTTAAGGAGGCCAGATGCCAGACATGACTAGACAGACCCTGGTCCATCCTGCCTCAGCCACTTCTCATTTCCATGGTTTCAACAAATCTGCCTGAGCCTCGGTTTCTTCATCTGTAAATGGTGCTGGTCACAGTATTTACTTTGTGTGGCTGCTGTTAGGAAATCCTAAAATAGAATTTTTCATTCAAATCATACTGGAAGAACACTAGTAGAACACTTTGCTTAGGATCTAAAAAAGACTTAGATCAATGAAGACACTTACTTCTGAATGTGAAGTCTCAATATTTTATTTCATCTTTTTTTTAAGCTTATTCATTTATTTTGAGAAGGAGAGCACAGGAGGGGCAGCGAGAGGGAGAGAGAGAGAATTCCAAGCAGGCTTCACCCTGTCAGTACAGAGCCTGGCGTGGGGCTTGAACTCATGAATGTCAAGATCATGACCGAGCTGAAATCAAGAGTCGGACGCCCAACTGCTTGAGCCACCCAGGCACCCCAAAGCTCAATATTTTAAATATGTCATTTCTTTTCTAAGGTTAGTACCTAAAACACACTGCATTTAAATTGCTTAGCACAGTCCCTTGGGATATGGTTACATCATATAAATATTAGGTATTTTTTGAAGTTTATTTTTGAGAGAGAGAGAGTGTGTACCAGTGAGAGTTGGGGAGGGGCAGAGAGAATCCCAAGCAGGCTGCATGCTGTCAGCATGGAGCGCGATATGGGGCTTAAACTTGAAAACCATAAGATCATGACCTGAACTGAAATCCAGAGTCAGACGCTTAACCAGCTGAGCCACCCAGACACCCCTAGTTTTTTTTTTAAAAGACTTTTTAGAGGCGCCTGGGTGGTTCAGTTGGTTAAACATCTAACTTCAGCTCAGGTCATGATCTCATAGTTTGTGGGTTCAAGTTCTACCTGGGGCTCTGTGCTGATAGCTCAGAGTCTGGAGCCTGCTTTGGATTCTGGTGTCTCCCCCCCCCCCCACCAAATAAACATTAAAAAGAAAACCTAAAAGACTTTTTAAAAAGCAGTTTTAGGTTCATAGCAAAACTGAGAGCTTTCCCATAAACTCACTCCCTCCACACCTGCACAGCCTCCACAGTATCAGCTCTCCTCCCAGAGCGGTGTGGTTGTTTCAGTCAGTGAACCTACACTGACGTCATAGTCCCCCAGAGTCCCGTACTTTACGTTAGGCGTCACTCCTGGTGTTGTGCATTCTGTGAGTTTGGGCAAAGGTATAATGACATGCCTTCAGCATTACAGTATCATGCGGAGTATTTTCACTGTGCTAAAAATCCTCTTTGCTCTGCTGTTCAGCCCTTCTCCCTCTCCCCTTCACCAACCCCTAGTCTTTTTACTTTCTCCATTTGTGTTTTCCAGAATGTCCTATAGTTGGAATCATACCTTACGCAGCCTTTTCAGATTGACTTCTTTCACTTGATAATGTGCGCTTAGGGTTCTTCAGTGTCTTTCCACGGCTTGATAGCTCGCTTCTTTTTAGTGCCGAGTACTCCACGGTCTAGGTGTGCCGCCGCGTAGCCATTCACTGCACAGGAAGTCTCGCTCGCTTCCAAATTCCGGCAATTAACTATAAAGCTGTTGTAAATATCCATGTGTAGACTTTTTTGTGGACTTTTGGATAAATACCAAGGAGAGCAATTGCTGGATCCTTGGATCTTATGGTAAAGTTATGTATACCTTTTTCTTGTCTTATTACATTTTCTTGTCTTGTTACATTACCTGATGTTTCTAGTATTTTTGTAGATGTTCTTTATCAAGTTGAGGAAATTTCCTTCCATTCCTCTCTTGTTTAGAGTTCTTTTTTTAATGAATTTTTTTAAGTTTATTTATTTATTTTGAGAGGGGGGGTGGGAGAGAAAGGATGAGCAGGGGAGAGGGACAGAGAATCCCAAGCAGGCTCCGTGCTGTCTACACAGAGCCAGATGCAGGGCTCGATCCCACAAACTGAGATTGTGACCTGAGCCTAAGTCAGGTGTCACAGGCTCCCCAGAGGTTGGTTGATTTGTTTTTTCATAATGAGTTGATGTTGGATTTTAGCAAATGCTTTTCTGCTCCATTATCAGTATGATTCTTTTTTCTTCTTTAGCCTGTTGATGTGATGGATTATGTTAATTGGTTTTCAAATTTTGAATCAGGTTTGTATATCTGGGACAAATCCCAGTTGGTTGTGGTATGTAACGTTTTTGTACACTGTTAGTTTTGATTTATTAATATTTTGTGGAGGATTTTTTTTTACATCTGTGTTCATGAGACATATTGTGTATATTTTTCTGTAATGCCTCTATCTGATATTAGGGTAATGCTGGCCTTATAGATTGAATTAGGAAATATTCCCTCAGCTTCTCTCTCTGGGAGAGATTGTAGGGAATTGTGTTGGGGCCCAGTAGGCAAAAAATACCCTCAAACAATATTTGGCCTCCTGGGCCGCACACGTGGCTTCTGTTCATCCTATGATTTTCTCACTGCTTTGGAAAGAGGCATATACTTTTAGGCTTTGAATCAACTTGGGTCAGTCAGTGACCTTCCCTTACTTTATTTTCTGGCTCTTTGTCTGCTGTTGGGAGTGAACGTAATCCTCAGCCAAAAGATTTGCTTATAGAAGGATCAGCATCCCACCCTTGAATAACTGATGAAGGGCCTTAAGGAATGTATATCTCCTCATAGAATTCTTCAGGTTTATCTTATGTTTAAAACCAGACTATTATTAGGGGATTCCTCTTTTGTAATGACTTAATCCTGTTACTTACTACTGTCCCAATAAGAATGACCTTATCCGGAGCATGTCTTCAAGGACCTTGAACTATGTAACCATTATAGAAGTGATGTAATCACCCATGGTATATAAGACCCTGGCTATCTTAATAAAGTGTGGCTTTACCACCATCCATGTTGTCTGTCTCGTCTGTCTTGTCTGTCTGTCTTGTCTGTCTGTCTTGTCTGTCTTGTCCTTCTTGTCCATCTTCTTTCCTAGAGATATTGCGCTGACACCAACCCCCTACTCGGGACCTTTCGACTGTGGTGCGTGGGTTGGTCCCCCACAGAATTGGAATTTCTTCCTTCAGTGTTTGTAAAAAAAAAAAAAAATTTTTTTTAAGTTTTATTTATTTTTGTGAGAGAGAAAGAAAGAAGAGTGTAAACAGGGGAGGGGCAGAGAGAGAGGGAGACCCAGAATCAGGCTCCAGGCTCTGAGCTGTCAGCACAGAGGCTGATGCAGGGCTCAAACTCCCCAGCTGAGAGATCATGTCCTGAGCTGAAGAGGGATGCTTATCCGATTGAGCTACCCAGGGGCCCCAATTTCTTCTTTCAGTATTTGGTAGAAGTCACCAATGAACCCATTGGGGCCTGGTATTTTGTTTTTTGGAAGGTTATTAACTATTGATTCAATTTCCTTAATAGACGTAATCTATTTGGATTGTCTTGTTTTTTCTTGTGTGAGTTTTAGCAAATTGTGTCTTTCAAGTGATTGGTGCCTTCATCTCAGTTATTGAATTTGTGAGCATAGAGTAGTTGATGTATTTTAATGTCCGTGGGGTCTGTAATTTTTTTCCTCCCTCTCTCTCTCTCTCCCTCTCTCTCTCTCTACTTAGCATGGCTAGAGGCTTATCCATTTTAATGATCTTTTTAAGAAACCAAATTTTGGTTTTGTTGATTTTCTCTATTTTCTGTTTTCAATTTCATTAATTTCTGCTCTAATTCTTATTTCTTCTTCTAGTTTCCTCAGGTGGAAATTTATAGAATTAACTTTAGATCTTTCTTTAAAAAACTATGATTTCTATGTTACAATTTATTGCTAAGCACTGCTTTGTTGCATTCTACAATTCTGCTAAGGTGTATTTTTTATTTGTTTGCTTTGAATTTTTTTTTCCCAGTGATCTCTGCACCCAATATGGGGCTTGAATTCATGACCCCAAGATCAAGAGTCACATGCTCTTCCAACTGAGCCAGACAGGCATCCCCTATTTTGGTTTTCATTTAGTTCAAAAATTTTTTTTTTTTTTTTTACTTTCTTGAGATCGCTTCATAGACCCATGTATTATTTTAAAATGTGTTGGTTTAATCTTTACCTATTTGGGGATTTTCCAGTTATCTTTTTGTTATTTAGCTTCTTGTTAAAGGGCAGGCATTATATGATTTCTGTTCTTTTTAAATTTTGGTTAAGGTGTGTTTTATGGCCCAGAATACGATCTGTTATGGTGAATGTGGATTCTGGTTTTGGATGAAGTAGTCTACAGATGTCACTTATATCCAGCTAATGGATGGGATTTTTCAGTTCAACTATGGCATTTACTAATTGTCTGCCTCGTCGATCTGCTCATTTCTTTTTTGTTTTTTTAAGTTTATTATTTATTTTGAGAGAGACAGTAGTCTCCTCACTGGCAACACAGAGCCTGACGTGGGGCTCAAACTCACAAAACTGCGAGATCATGACCTGAGCCGAAACCAAGAGTTCAACCAACTGAGCCCCCCAGGTACCCTGGGCCTGTCCATTTCTGATAGAGGGGTAGAGTGGGCTCCAACTTTGATAGTGGATTCATTTTTTTCTCCCTGTCATTCTTCTCATTCTTGTCATTCTATCAGTTTTTGCCTCCTCAAGTTTGATGACAGACATATATACGGAATTTTCTGTATTCTTGGTAAATTAACCTCTTTATCATTACGTAATATCTTCTTAATCCCTGGTAAATTTCCCTGCTTTCAAGTCTGCCTGTCTGAAATTAATATAGGTATGGCTGCTTTCTTTTGATGAGTGTTAGCATATTCTAACATATTGGTATATTTTTCTCCATTTACTTTGAACATGTACATGTCTTTATATTTGCCGTGGGTTTCTTATAGACACCCTGTAGTTGGGTCTTATTTTTTGGTCCCCTCTGACAATCTCTGTCTTAACAACTGGAGCATTTAGGAAAAAACACTCTTGTTCCAAGTGATTATTGACATAGAGGGATTAATATTTGCCAGTTTGTCACTGTTTGCTATTTGTTGTCCTGTTCCTGTTTTTGCATTCCAATCGTTGAGCCTGAAATAAACCGTTCTCTCCACTCCGAATACCCAGCCACCTGCCTTCCTCAGACTGTCTATGATCAGAGATGCCGTTGGTGAAATGAACCTACTTAGTGGGGTGCCATCACCTGGGGACTGTCTCACACCCAGGCCTCACCCCAGAGGTTTTGTGTAAATTAGTCTATGATGGTGGCGAAGCTCACCAGGTATTGGCTGATGCACAGGGAGGCCGAGGCCCCTGGCTGGATTAATTAGAAAGCACCTTCAGGGTCTAGGTCTAAACAGCACTGAGATTCTCCAGGATGGGGATCAAAGGGAATCGGTGCTGTCTGTGGAGCCGCCACTAATGTCTGCAGTCTTTGGGGCCCAACGACAGTGTTTGATGCAGCTGGTTTCCAGGTCACATCATTGTATTTACCTGGGTGGGAGCAGCTTCAATCTGAGGCCTTCTCCCAATTCTGATGTCCCAACTTAGATCGAGAGGTTTCTTTCTTCTCACGAGAATTTCCATGTCCTCTTTCTGTCTCTGCAAACAGGCTCTCCTCTGCCCAAACCAGAGCTGATCTACCCACTGGAGCAGAGCCCAGAGTTACGGACACTGCAGAGAAGCCTCTTCCCTAGCAGCCCAGGTAGGTGCCAGCAGCTGGCCAGGTGGGGGTGCTGGCAGCCTGCGGATGGCAGAGTGATGACTGCCCCTGCAGTCTGTGGAAGTTTTACTGTTGTGGCCTCTCCAGAGACTTAGGATGCATGGAACCTTGAATCCTGAGGTCCTTGTGCCCATACCCCCCACCCCATCACAATGTCTGGCACTCCTGGGGAGGTGCGGGGCCCATTTGGTAATAAGTTCAGGCTCTTGGCTCCAGCTACTGGGCTTAAAAACTAGCTGTGACCCACTGCAGCCTTGGGCCCCAGGAAAGGTGCGTCGTTTCACGGTGCATGTCTGCACACTGGCGTCAACTTCAGTTTCCTTGATTAACCAATCTTGGAAAAGTTGTCTCCTTGTGAGGGATGTCTAGATTTGCATTCCATATCTCCACCTGATTATTATTTTCTTGTACTTTTTGAATGAGGTGTAATTCATATGCTGTGTTGTGCAAAAGCCTTAAGAGGTCAGCTTGATGAATCTTTGTAGATATATAAACCCACATAACCACCACTCCGCTAACATATACCATAGTGCCCCCATCGGTGGCTTCACTTTCTGAGGTTTCAGATACCCATGGGCAACCATGGTCCAAAAGCAGATGACCGTCCTTCTGACGTATCAGCAGAAGGTCAGTAGTCGCCTAATGCTGCATCACACGCCCGCATCAGTCACCTCCCTTCATCTCCTCCCATGGGCACTTTGTCATTTCTCAGCCCCCCACGAAGGGTGAGTGCCGCACAGTAAAATAGTTTCAGATAGAGACCACATTTGTGTAACTTTTATTCCAGCGTTTGTTACAATTGTTCTATTTTATTATTATTAGTTACTTTTTTAAATTTCTTATGTGCCAAATGAATAAATTAAGCCTTAGGTAGTGTATACAGGGACAAAACATAGCGTATATAGGATTGATACTACCAGCAATTTCAGGGACCCACTGGGGAGTCTTGATACAAATCCCCCACAGATAAGGGGGACCGCTTTAGAAGATCTCCAGCACCTTGTCAGGGTCTCATGCCCTCACCAGCCCCTTCTGCTAGGTGGCCCCTAGCTAGACCATCAGCAGAGGTTTGTTCTGACTGTTGAAGCTCACTGGGTGCTGTCTGTATTTCTGTCGCCTCTTGATCAACATCAGGTCTGTGAGATTCTTTTTGTGTGGTTGGATATAGTTGGAGTTTTTCACTCTCAGTACTGTGTAATGTCTCATTGTGTGAAACACTGCCATTTGTTTATCCCTTCCCCTCTTTTTTTTAAATTTTTTAGTGTTTTTATTTATTTTTGAGAGAGAGAGACAGAGCATGAGCGGGAGAGGGGCAGAGAGACGCATAATCCGAAGCAATCTCCAGGCTCTGAGCTGTCAGCACAGAGCCCGACATGAGGCTCGAACCCACAAACTGAAATCATGACCTGAGCTGATGTCAGCACCCAACCAGCTGAGCCTCCCAGATGCCCCCCAGGACCATAATCTTAACTACGATATTGCTGTGACCCCTAACTTTTGTTTAGTAGGCCTCAGGTATAAAT
Source organism: Helogale parvula (assembly GCA_004023845.1). Lineage (NCBI taxonomy): Eukaryota > Metazoa > Chordata > Mammalia > Carnivora > Herpestidae > Helogale > Helogale parvula. The sequence goes on from PJEM01011386.1 coordinate 19,793, forward strand.
TTCAATTAGTCCTAAATCTTGGTTTAGGACACACTGTCATCACCAATTCATGAATGACTTTAAGTGATGTATTAACTACAGTATTTGCTTATTCATTTCTCTTTGAAAATAACATACTTTAACATCACTGAACTGGAGAATGAGAACGACGCTCACACCCACTGTCTAGTCGGTCTGCACTGCTGGGACAAGAATGGCACAGACTGGCAGCTTTCCAACAAATGTTTATTATCCACGGTTCTAGAGGCCGGAAGTTTACGATCCAGGTGCTGGCAGATCTGGTGTGTGGTGACGGTCCTCTTCTGGTTTGCAGATGGAGGTCTCTTCTGTCCTCACACGGCACAGAGAAGACGCAGATGCTCTTGTGTCTCCCCTTGTGGAGACACCAATCCCATGTGGGGCTGTACTTTCATGGGCCCATCTCTAGAGCGCTGCACTTCCTGAGTCTCAGAAGACTCTGCCTTTGTCATGCTGTTAGCTGAGGCTGAAGTGGCGGTCCTGCTTTCTCTGTCCGGCAGCTTCTAGTTCTCCTTGTGCGGGAAGCCCCCTTACCTCTCATGGCTGCTGCACGGGCTGCCTCAGGTGCCCCTTCGCTGGCTCCTTGTAGCACCTGCAGACGTTCTTGCTTGGGGAAAACCCAGCACACACGTGACATTACGCTGTCTGCCTGTCCCTAGGCTCCAGACTCTCTGTCCCCCATCTGTCCTCTCCCTCTGGGTTTCCCATTAAAGGTTTCAAGAGTTCGAGGTCCAAAAAAGAAAGAAATTGCAAACTGGGGTTCAGAGATTGGAAGACACAGCAGGCCCAGAGCCACTGTTTCTCTTTCTTCTTTTTCCTGAAATGGCAGTTTTAATTTTCTGTGTTGCCATCTCTAATAGGCCCTTCTGTATATTGTATTCCGTTCAGGTGACAATGCAAAACCTGAGACCACCAAGCCTTTCCCTTCTCACCTTGCCTTGTGTAAGGAAATCTCACCACAGGAGCAACTGACTCTGCGAGCCCCAGGGGACTCCCAGCTGGGGCAAGGCAGGAGTCAGGGTAGGCCGTCAGAAATGCCAGAAGGCCTACTGGGACCAGGGATGGACCCCCTGATGGAGGAGCTCCCTGGGAGCATGAAGCCCAAACATGATGGTTTAGGGGCAGATGATGGTCTACACTCAAGGACTGTACAGGGGCTGATCCCTGCGGGATATGCCCTCCGTGAATGTGACTCACAAGGACCCCTAAAAGATGCCTTGATTCATGAAGGGAAGCGTCTCTATAAGTGTGCAGAATGCGGAAAGGTGTTCACCAAGAACTGCTTTCTTGTTCGACATGAGCAGGTTCACACTGGCATAAAGCCCTATGAATGCACAGAGTGTGGCAAAACTTTTAGCAAGAGCACACACCTCCTCCAGCACCACCTGATCCACACCGGGGAGAGGCCCTACGAGTGCGTGGAGTGCAGGAAGGCCTTCAACTGCAGGTCACATCTCACAAGACACCAACGGATTCACACCGGGGAAAAGCCTTATAAGTGCAGCGAGTGTGGGAAGGCCTTCACCCACCGCTCCAATTTAGTCGTGCATAACAGGAGCCACACTGGAGAAAAACCCTTTGTGTGCAAAGAATGTGGGAAAGCCTTCCGAGATAAGACAGGCTTCCTTCGACACTACATCATCCACACAGGCGAGAAGCCCTTTGAGTGCATGGAGTGCGGGAAGGCCTTCAACCGCAGGTCACACCTCACGTGGCACCAGCAGATTCACACTGGAGTGAGACCCTTTGAATGCAATGAATGTGGGAAAGCCTTTTGCGACAGCACAGACCTCATTCAGCACTATGTAATCCACACGGGGGAGAAGCCATACAAGTGCCTCGAGTGTGGGAAGGCCTTCTACCACCGGTCACACCTCAAGCAGCACCAGCGGAGTCACACTGGGGAGAAGACCTATGTGTGCAGTGAGTGTAGAAAGGCCTTCACCCACTGCTCCACTTTCATCTTGCACAAAAGGGCCCACACCGGAGAAAAACCCTATGAATGCAAAGAATTTGGCAAAGCGTTTAGCAACCGGTCAGACCTCATCCTACACTTCAGCATCCACACCTAGGAGAAGCCCTACGAGTGCATGGAGTGCGGGAAGGCCTTCAACCGCCGCTCATACCTCACGAGGCACCAGCGAATTCACAGTGGAGAGAAGCCCTATGAGTGCATGCAGTGCGGCAAAGCCTTTTGCCAGAGGGCAAACCTCATTCGACATGCCATCATCCACACTGGAGAGAAGCCCTATGAGTGCAGTGAGTGCGGAAAGGCCTTCACCTACTGCTACACTTTCATCTTGCACAAAAGGGCCCACATTGGAGAAAAACCTTTTGAGTGCAAGGAGTGTGGGAAAGCCTTCAGCACTAGGAAAGACCTCATCCGACACGTCAGCATCCACGCTGGGGAGAAGCCCTACGAGTGCTCTAAGTGCAGGAAGGCCTTCAACCGCCGCTCAGGGCTCACAAGGCACCAGCGGATTCACAGCGGAGAGAAGCCCTATGAGTGTGTCGAGTGTGGGAAAACCTTCTGCTGGAGCACAAGCCTCATCCGACACACCATCATCCACACCGGGGAGAGGCCATATGAGTGCAGTGAGTGTGGGAAAGGCTTCAGCCGCAGCTCCTCCCTCCCTCAGCATCAGAGGATTCATACTGGGAGACACCCCGTCAGTGTCGGTGCCACAGATGTGGGGAGACCCTTCACAAGCAGGCAGTCATCACCCTCTAAGCGTTCAACTGGGGAGAGACTTTGAATGTAACCACTGAGGAAACCTCTTACTCAGAATCCAATCGTTCATACCAAAGAGAAACTCTCATGTTGCAGGATATCTGTTACCATCTGAGGAGCCATACTGCAAATCCACCCAGCCTAGAGCCTTAGTCTTCATGTGAGAACTCATCCAGGAGCATGATCCAGTCATTCTCATGCACTTAGCATAACTGTTGGCCCCATTTTTCTCCTTAATTTACACTGCAAAATTGTCTCAGGGATATTTAAACAAAGGAGTAGGAGATATAAAAGAGCAACACAAGCACGTTTCTTTCAGACTTCTGTGACAAGACTGAGGCAGGTTTTTTGTTGTTGTTGTTTCTTATCTGGGGTGGGGGAGGTATTTCAGAGATCAGAGAGCCTTGTCTCCTTTGTCTTGTATGTACCTTTACTGCTCTCTGTTGTCAGGGCAGTTGGGACACTTGAGGGTGTGTTGAAAACCATTTCCCCCCCCCCCCCCCACTTTCATTAAGATGGCTTTATTCAACAGTCTCCCATAGGACAGGGTGGCTCCCAGGGCACACAGTCCCTTGAAGGTCTTTGTTGAAGGCCTTTTTTCTACAACATCATCCCTCACTTTGAGTAGCATAAGTCCTTAAAATTTTTTTTAATTTTTTAAAATTTATTTCTGGGAGAGAGGGAGAAACAGCGTGAGCAGGGGAAGGTCAGAGAGAGAGGGTCGAATCTGAAGCAGACTCCCAGGCTCTGAGCTAGCTGTCAGCACAGAGCCTGATGCAGGGCTCTAACCCACAAATGGTGAGATCATGACCTGAGCAGAAGTCGGACACTTAACTGACTGAGCCACCCAGGCACCCCAAGAAGCATAAGTCTTAGTGAGAAATATGAAAACTTTGAGTTATGGAAGACTTTTATATTTCAGGAGATAAAGGTTACGTATGAATGGGCACACTGTAGCACACTCAAGACTTTAATTTTTTTTTTTTAACAGAATGTTTTTGTTTCTTCAGGTATACTTAAGCATCTGCTTATAGTCGCTCTCGATCTACTTTCTTGTTTTTTCTGTATTTTTCTGTGCAATGATGATGGCAGTATAGCTGTGTGACCTTCTCAGATGAATCCTCTGATTGTGGTTCCTCAGCTTCTCCAATCCCCCCTAGAGAGGCTTCTCCCAAGTCCACCTCACTTGTTTTCTATGGGTTCAATTGGAGCCAAAACAAAATAAAACACATAGCTAAATAAAGCTAATATAAACAAAAAATAGATACTCCAAAAAGCAGAGAGAAAGAATCTCGTTTTTAATCTTACAGAAGGTTGTGTGAGGATCGCTGTTGAGGAAATTGACTAGAATTAGCGGATAAATGGGCACGTATGTGCGCATGCAGGTGTGTGTGTGCTTCACAGTCATTTCCACGGCCTTAATTCCAGTTTAATAACTAACAACTACTACCTTTATCAGCGTCTTTTGGAATTCCCTCTGTGTTTTCTTGTGGGGGTTTTGTTTTGTTTTGAGCCAAGTGTGATAGTACTAACTCACATTACAGCATATGCTGTACACAACAATGTAAAAATAATCATGCATTCACTTTGAACCCTCCTTAGGTCCTTGTAAATCACCACAGGTGTACTTTTGTATTGCCATCGTAGGCAAAGCCATTTTTATTACACTGACTCATGGTATTATTATGAAGGCACCTCTTCATCCTTTTTGAGTTATGTCTACGAAGTCTTAAGGAAGCTGTCTGAATACTTTCTCCTGTGTTTTCTCCTAAAAGTTTAATAGTGTTACCTTTTGCGTATAAATCTCTAATCCATGTCAATTTTTGTATTACCATGTAAGGTTTGGCTTGAGTTTCTTTCTTGTATTTTTGCTTAAGGACGTTCAGTTGACTGGCACTGTTGGTTGAAAACTAGACTACAGTATTATGCCTCCATTGAATTATGTTTACTCCTTAGTCAAAAATCAGTTGGGCATATTTATGTTGGTTTGTTTCTGAGTCTGTATATTATCTCATTGATTTGTATGTCTAAACTTCTGCCAGTACCAAACTATCTTGATTACTGTCGTTTCCAGTAAATCTTAAAACTGGGTGATTTCTCCCCCTTTATTCTTTTTCAAAATTGATTTAGCTTTCCATATCAAATTTTTCCCTTGGCTTTATATACTTTATCATGTGCTTATCTGTATATAGAAAACATCTTGCAAGTAATAAATTAATACTGATATATCACCTCCCCCCAGTGAAAAAAGGAACATGGCAATCTTGGCGTGCCATGTGCAAACCCATGAGATTGCAAATTCTGCCCCTCACTTCAGAGAACACCGTCCAGAAGTTTGCTTTACTCCTTCTCTTTTCTTCGTAGTCTGACACCTTAAATGTGTATTACAAAGGGAGGTTATTATATTTTTGTCTGGTTTTGAAATGTTATTGAATGGAATTATGCTTTATACATGCTTTTTTTGTATTACCTGGATATATTATTTTGTTATTTTTAAAGATTTTGGGGATGAATGTATGCCTGTCTCCTCATCCTTTAATCATATACATTAAATGGTGTTCCTTTTAATGGAATTCATTAAGCATCTCGTGAGAATATGTAGGGATGTCATCATTTTTGGTACACTGTAAAGCAAACCTTCAGGCTGAATATTCTATAATCATTTTTATGTTTTTAGTATATACTTTTGAGAGAGGCAGTGCAAGTGGGGGGGGGGCAGAGAGAGAATCCCAGGAAGGCTCTTGCGCTGTCAGTGCAGAGCCCAGTGTGGGGCTTGATCTCCTGAAATATGAGATCATGACCTGAGCCAAAACTAAGAGGTGGATGCTTAACTGACTGAGCCACCCAGGTGCCCCATGTTCTATGATAATTTTAAAACAAAAGTATGCTTTGAATAATAGACATTGAGCATTTTACAGAACACAGAGACTCCTTCCATGTGATAAGAAAGCAAGTGCAGAGAAGTCCAATGACTAACCCAAGCCCCCATCTACTTCTCCTAACGCGTCTGAATACTGTTCATCGGACTACTTAGAAGAGTTCTGTCAAGTTGGCATTGGGGATGTCCTTATTTTCAAAAACTATAGTTCTATTTTTATTATCTTTGCACTCTTTAGGCATGGGGTATTTAGGATTTTGGAACTTAATTTTCCAAGCACATGTTTAAATTTTTTCAGGTATTTTCTACCCTGATGGCATTCCTTATTTCATTCTATGCAAATTAGAGATTTTTTTTTTTATGACTCCATACAGTCAGTTGGTTTTTCTTTTAATTTGCAATAGAGAGTGTGCCAAGTGGGGAAGAGGGAGAGGGAGAGAGAATCTCCAGCACGCTCCACACCCAGCAGCACCCCGCACGGGGCTCAGTCTCATGACTGTGAGATCATAACCTGAGCCTAAATCAAGAGTCTGGACACTTAACCAACTGAGCTACCCAGGGCCCATTGTATCGTCAGTTTTAACACACTTACTTATTGCTAAGAAGCAAACATCCTGTAGTCCGTGTCTTCAGTTCTTTATGTATCCATCAGGTCACATTTGTCCATCTTGGTGTGTGAATCTAATGGAAACTTACCAATGTTAGGCCTGCCTTTTAAAAATCAGTTACTGAGATAACATAGGAAAATATCCCAGATTTAACTCTTTATTCTTACAATTGTTGTTTTACATAGTTTGAAATGATGTTAAGAAGTGTATACAAATTTTAGGGGCACTCAGTTGGTTAAGTGTCTGACTCTTAGTTCATGATCTCACAGTTCATGAGTTCAAGCCCTACTTCAGGCTCCATGCTGACAGTGCAGAGCCTGCTTGGGATTCTCTCTCCCTCACTCTCTGCCCCTCCCCTACTCACTTGCACTCTCTCAAAAATAAATAAACAATAAAATTCTTTTAAAATTTAAAGTATGTTTTCCAGTTGATGTTTTCTTCCTTACATCTATTTTTCAGATACACACATTTTTTGTATGTTTTCAACTTAGTAATTATAAGGTATATATTTCCCAACCTTTTTTTTAATCTATTTCTATAACATCATATACAAGTATGACTTATAAACTGAATATTGTGGGATAGTTTTCAACCCACCAAAAATTACTAATTCAAACATTTATTCCATACTTATTTCATGGGATAGCTGGGTTCAAATGCACCTTCCTATTTTGTGCTTCTCTTTGCTTCAGTTCTGTTTCTTATACTTCAAATATTTGTATAGATGATTTGCATTCTGAACTTTGCTTTTAGTTGGGAATGTATCTGGTCCTATTTCATCTTTAAGCTAAAAACTATAAATCATGTCTGTAACAACAGAATTAGCATTAACACAGTTCCCCTTCTCCTGCACAATATAAAGGATATTATTGACGATTGCATTCTATCATTTTACTAAAAGAGATACTGTTATGTGTTATACAGTTAGTGAATAATTCTTTCATTCACAGATACGTCTTTCTCTTGGATCTTCATTCCTTCTGTCAGTGCAGACATTACACCTGGGATCACGAAATTTCCTTTGATCAAACTTTAATGTTTCTTTTCATATTTTTTAGAGTTTATTTTTATTTTTAAAAAATTTTTTAATGTTTATTTTTTTAGTGAGAGAGACACAGAGCACGAGTGAGGGAGGGTCAGAGAGAGAGAGGGAGACACAGAATCAGAAGCAGGCCCCAGGCCCTACGCTGTCAGCACAGAGCCCTACACAGGGCTTGATCCCACAAACCGTGAGATCCTGACCTGAGCTAAAGTCGGCCACTTAACTGACTGAGCCATCCAGGCGCCCCAGAGTTTATTTTGAGACAGAGAGCAAGCGTGCAGGGAAGGGGCAGAGGGAGGAGGAGGATCTGAAACAGGCTCCGCACTGTCAACAAGAGCCAGATGCAGGGCTCGAACTCAAGAACTCTGAGATCATTCTTGGTTGGGTCTCTCTTTCTCCCTCTCTCTCTCCCCTTCCCCTTGTGTGCTATCTCTCTCAAAATAAAAATAAACGAGCCTTGAACCACCCCCCCCCCACCCAAAAGAAAGAAGAAGAACCATGCGATCATGACCTGAGCCAAACCAAGAGTTGGATGCTTACCCAACTGAGCCACCCAGGCGACCCCTTTGATCAAACTTTAAATGGAAACTTCAAGATTCATCTTGCATCGGTTAGTTCTCTATTACATTTTTCATCTTAGGCCTCATATAGTCTTATTTCATGCTCTTTCTTGAAAAACACTATCGGGAATATAAAAATCTATGTGGAAGATTATGTTTGTGGCGCCTTCACTGTGTCTTTCCATGTGTTCCTGACCCACCATATACTGGATGGAGTGGAAGCAATTAGTTTCCTGGTGTTAAGGAACAGTATTTGTAACTGATGCAAAGAACGACACACTGTAGAGATTGTATTTGTGAGATGGCCTCAGTATTTAGATGGAGTTTGAGTTGTTGGAATAATAAAAGAGTGACAATGTAGAATGAATAGGAGCAATAAAAACTATGTATCTGGTGACCAAATTGATGGATTGTGACATAAGGTGGCTGGAGGCTTACTAATCCCGTTTTCTCTGCCTGGACACCTGGGAAGTGTCTCAGCTTTCCTTACCCTTCTGTTGGGACCATGTGAATGAGCTGTAGTCAACTGAATATAGACAAGCGACTGTGAAATCATTTTCACATTTGTGCACAATTCTGGGAACATCCTCAGGGGTCCTAGATTTCACACCTCCCCAGGATGTAGTGCTCCTTTGGGGACTGCAAGGTCAGGTGATGGGCTGATGGTGAGTGTGTTTTGATAAGGACAGGGGATGAGGACCTGGAACCTCTGAGCTTCATAATCACTTATTTGTACCTGGGGCCTACCTGCCCTGATCGTCGAAAGAGCAGAACAGTTACGTGAACCAGACGAAGGTCATGCCACTAACTTGAGACCATGTCAACTCCACTCTCCACTTAGGCCTGGCAGTTAGTCATAATGTTCTCTAGATCTGAATCCGGAGACCTGTGATAATGCATGTCTTGGGCAACGTGACTCCTTGTAGTTTACAAAACCCTCCCGCCGCGTTAAGAAATAACGAAATAAGCCAAATAGTTCAAATCTCTGCTTTTATGTAAAATTTTTCATCAAGACCTGTGAGGCTGCTTTGCGAGTCAAGGGGTCCTTGTATTTTCTGTTCCTGCGCAGAGGCGACCCCGACCGCGCCTCCCCCTGCAGCGTGTTAACGGTAACGACAATGACAATATTAGGTACTTACTGCGCACTAACCTAGTGACTAGTCACCTGGGAGCTGTGGTTCTCTAACCTGGTCTCCGCGGCAGGATCCTTAAGACAGAGCTGAGCCCTGTTCGCACAGTTTCTGACACATCGGGTCGCGGCGGGCCACAGAGAGGTCCCTCGGTACCGCGACGACAGCTTCTGGGGACCGGGCTTCGCCCCTAGCCTGCAGAATTGGGGCGCTTTTCTTTACTGGGAAACCTGGGATTGTATCCCCGAGGCGTTCCTGCAGGGCCCGGTAGTTGCTGTAGAGACAGGAAGTGACGCACGCGCCTGCGTAGGGACGTACAAACTACATTACCCAGAAGCCGGTGTTGCGCCCTTCCTCCCCGGGAAAAAGGGCCGCAGACATCCGGGAGGGGCGTTTCCTGCGGAGTTCGGGCGGGACTTCCGGCCTCGCCGCAGGAGCGCATCCCTCTGTGAGCTGCGGCTGGTCGGGTCTCGACCACGTGGACTGCGGCGCACGCCGGGCCGCTTGGGGCCGCGCCGGGCTGCAGGGTGACGTGACGGGGACCGCTTCTGCGCCCTGTGCTAGCCGTGACGCCGGGGCGTCAGCTCCATCTCCCCTAGACTGTGCCCGGCTGTGGAACGGGTGCCGCCGGGACTACGCGTTCTCTCGCCCCCGCGCTCCGTCGCCGAGGCCCCCGAAGGCGGCGGCCCAGGCCTTTCGAGCATCTTACACCGTCGTCTAGGGAGGCTCGGAGTGCGACACGGAGCCGCAGGCGACCCCGCCCAGGCTGAGCCCTCGGGACCCGCCCTGGTCACCCTTATCTCAGGGGCCCGCTTGGCCCACTCGGTCCCCTGGTGGTGGCAGGGGCAGCAGCACGGATGAATACGGCCCAGGTGAGTGGAGGGTCACCCTCATGGTCACCGCCCCACCTTGTGGCTGATGGTGGCGGTGGGACTCTGCCTTTTCATCCCTGATTCTTAGTCGTGGAGTCCATGGAGGAGGCTCCTTCTGGCCCAGGATCCTGAGTCCAGGGCGGGTATGTTGCGGTTTCGGGGGGCCAAGGGAATAACACTGGAAAGGCGACCCAGTCATGGGAACAGGCGTGAGGGGACAGGGAACTTGGACGTGAGGTTGAGTTGGGAGCAGAGAACAGTGGAATGGCAGCCCTGGAGGCTGGGCCTCTTCTGAAAGTTTGGAGTTGACGAGAGGGGGCTTGGCCTAGACCTCACTGCAGGCTTCCCCTGTACAGAGTGGAGACTGGAAGTGAGAGGAGAGCATGAATTGAGCGCTTTAAAGCCCTAATAGTGGGGGCTTCTGGCGGAAAGCTGAGCCCAAATTTAGTTGTGTCTGCGAGGCGTGGTCCGGAGGATGCTTGGAAACCTGACCAGTGGGAGTTTGGCGCCCTTTGTGCTGGACCCATAGCTTACCCAGGATCCACCTGCCTGCCTGTCTGCCTGGTTCTGCTCTGCGCACAGTGCTCAGAGGGACGTGATGAGAGCCCAGGCACTAGTGGTGCTAAGGCCTGGTGTCACCTCTCAGTTGGGAGCTGGGAGAGAGGGATCGGGGTGGTCGTGCGAGTGGATAGACTGGGGAGTCCTCTTGCCTGTGGGCTCAACTGTCTCCCATCCCGACAGGGCTGTGTGACCTTCGAGGATGTGTTCGTGTACTTCTCCCGGGAGGAGTGGGAGCTCCTTGAGGAGGCTCAGAGACTCCTGTACCGTGATGTGATGCTGGAGAACTTTGCGCTTGTGTCCTCCCTGGGTAAGGCCCTGCCGTGGTTATCTGTTGCTATGTGGCAGATTACCCCAGAGCTTAGTGGGATGACGACAAACATTTATTATCTCACGGTTTCTGTGAGTCAGAAATCAGGCATATCTCACATGGGTACCTCTAGCTCAAGGTCTTTCATAACCCTGCTGTCAGATTCTCTGGGGCTGCTGTCTCATCTGAAGGCCCAACTGGAAGTGAACCTCCTTTCAAGGTCGCACACACTTACAAGAGGCTTTTGGACTAATTAGTCACTTTCTTGCTGACTTTTGTCCCCAGCCCTCCATCAGGCTTTGCCATGTTGTCTTCTGCATAAGCAGGTCACCACAAGGCAGCTGATTTCCATGAGCGTGAGCAAGAGACAGCATCCAACATAGAGGCTGGTATTTTTGTAACTTATTCTCAGAAGTGACATCCTATCCGTTTTCTATAATGTTTATTAAAAAGGAATTTTTAGGTTCATCTGTATTTTTCTGGAAGGACTTAATAGGGACATGGATACCTGAGGGTAGGTAGGATTTCCAATTTTCTGGGCTGAGTTTTGTTCTTCGCTTTTGCCCCAGAGAGCAGCTTTCTGTCTGACCATACTGTGATGGCATGACCCCTTTCCTTGGCTCCCTGGACTCGGTGGTATGGGTGCCAGTGCTGGCTGGTGAACACTGGCTCCTCTTCTCTTAGAGCAGCCCATCCTCTTCCGTGCCAAAGCTTTGAAATGAAAGATTTGGGGCTCAGGAGTCTTGCATTCTGCCCAACAAGTCCCAGATGCCCTGGCCACACTTTGGCTGGTGGTTATCCCAATCCCTTGTCTCTCTGCCCAGAGTCTTCCCCTTCCTTTAACTGACATTTCTTAGGGCCTGATTCTTCCAAGAATCACAGATGCTGACGTGGTCACTCCTTGTGAAGAACACTGAGCTGTTCCTACAAGACCTTCTGGAAAATTCTTTCTTAATTACTTCATTTTCTTCTCTCTGGAGAGGGTCACCGTGGGGTACTGCCAGCCACTCACCAGCTTTTCTTTCCCCGTAGGACTTGCAGTTTCCAGGTCCCATGTTGTTTCCCAGATGGAGCCGGAGGGGAGCCCAGGGTGCCTGAGAAGGTAGACGCAGCCGCAGCTACAGCAAAGAAGGCTCGGTGAGTAGAAGCCACCGGAATGGTCGCGTCAGGGGTGGCTTCGCCTTCTCCCAGCAGCCTGTGTGGTATCTCCTAGTGTTCTAATGCCAGAACCATCGGCTGACCTTGTCCCACTTTTCCTTCCCCATTTGTGACACTCTGCCCACTTGTCCCTTCTACTCTGACCTCAGACATCTGTTGGTCCCCCACCCTTCCCATCTCCATATTTTTTCCCCTCTTAGTGTACTATGTAGTGCTCTGTGGCATTGGCTTTCATTTAACAGGTCGTGAGTTAAGCTCATATCCTTTGATTTTCCTTGAAAACCAAGTAATCCATTCCAGCCAGACTTTTTTTGGCTCGGGACAGATCCTTTTGCACAGCACTCACCATCACAAGAGATAAGGCCTTGCCAGGTGACCAACTGGCAGGGGAGTGGCTTGGAGCCCCTGCCTCTCCTTATCCTCTACTCCATCCTGTTCCCTCACCCTGTGTGGTCTCTTTCATTCTCTGACCTTTAGAGACCCGCAGTGCATCAGTGCACATCCTGATTCTGGCTCCGCTGTTGTGCCAGCGGCCGCATGGACTACTTCCACAACATTTGCTGTGGGGTGCCACGGGCCACCATTTAAACCTGCACCTCACCAGCATTCATCTCCCGTCAGGTCGGCGGCATGCAGCGAAGGACGGGGCTCTACCTTCTGACACTTCTGACACTGTGACGGCGGCGTCACAGATGAGAACTCCCCAGGCACATCCTGCCCCTGAAAGGCTCACCCCTGTGACATGTGTGTCCGGTCTGGACAGACATCTTTGCACCTGGCTGAGCCACAGGGAACACCATCCAGGCAACAGGCCAGCACCAACACTTGAGTCACTAGAGGAGAGACTCCTGGGTAGTATAAGCCTTGACCAGATGCAGAAGCAGCAAAGCGGAGAAAATGTCTTCAGAAAGTAAGGAGCCAGGCCTGCCTGATTTGTGAAGATCGGCAGATGCCATGTGTCAGAGAAGGCCTTTACCTGCAGGCAGGGTGGGAGGAACTCTGTGGTCAGCTGTGGACCTGGCTGGCACCAAGCCCCTTGCGGTGGGTAAAAACCACACCGGGACCCTGAGTGCGGTGGGCCTTCTGTGCATCAGGTTTCCTTTAGGCAGGAAAGCACAACCGGAGGCCACAACGCCTTCCACTTGTTGGAGGCGGCCTCACTCCAGTTTGGTTGACTCAGAGCTCCTTGTGGGACTCGTGGTTGGGGCGAACCAGCAATAGTGAGGGCCAACGGAGAGTCTCCTCGAGAAGGTGAGCTCTAAGCACAGCTAATCTGCCTTCAAGACTTTCACGGGAGCGAGTCTCAGTGCGGCACCATTTGTGAACCACTCACACAGTCCACGTAAAGCATCCATGGCGTATGGGAAGAATCTCTACAAGAGGAAGGTTCGACAAATGTTGGCGTGTTCAGTAACAGCAGGTTGTGCCGAAGGGAGGCCTGGGACTGCACCAAATGTGAGAAAGCCTTTCTTGAGAGAGCAGGCCTCGGTCAGCACGTGAGGATTTACCTCAGGCGAAGCCGTGGGAGAGCTTCCAGATGCAGAGGGCCCTCGGCTGCCGGTCAGACGCCCGTGGCACCCGCAGACTCACACTGGGAGAAGGCTTATGACTGTCAGAAACGGAGGAGAGTCGAGGACGGCTCTGCTTTTGTCCACAGTTGTCTTCCCCACCCTAGAGAAAGTGTTTTCAAGTACAAAGAAGTGTACTCGTGACCGCTGTTCTCCTGCAAGTCGCATAAGAGTTCTCTCAGGAGAGAAGCCCTGAGTGTGGTGACGTGGAAAGGCTTCCAGTCACTGCTTTTATTTCTGGCGTAATAGGGTCCTCACTGCAGGAAAACTCTGGAGTGGAAAGCCGATCAGAGACCCTTCTGTGACCGCTCTTCTCCAGGTCAGCATAAGGAGTCACAGTGGGGAAAACCGTGTGAGCACAGTGAGTGAGGACACACTCTCCGCCTTCAGTCACCTCTCCCCCCCCCCCCCCTCCGAGTCTTCACACTGGGGAGAAAGCCTGTGAGTGTCAGACGTGGGAAAGCCTTTCTCAAGTGGACTTCCCTCAGTCAGCACCAGAGAACTCATACTGGGAAGCCTTTTGAATGTAAGTCCTGACGAAATTCTTTGCCAGAGGAAACCTCCTGCCCAGCATCTGAAAAATTATACCAAAGAAACCCCGTGAGTGTCGTCATTGTGAGAAGATCTTTCAAAGCAGTTCATCACTTGTTATTGGAGACCGACCCAGCCGGGACTGTACTCTACAAATGAGGACGTACAAGGAGAGAAGACCAGCAGTTACTGTGGAATTGCAAAGCCTTCAGCCCTAGCTCGGTCCTAGAATGCTCTGAGGAGCGATCCTGGAATATTTTAAAAAAGAGGGCAAAGGCATAAGCGAGGAGGAGGAAAAGAAGTCGATGGACAGAACAAGGAATACAGGCAGGAATACAGGTTTTCCTGCCAAACCCGTGACAGTTTGTTAGCAGTTGTGTTTGTTGAGGGGGCAGGGGGGCACTGTGTGCGAGGAGAAGGGGCCTCACCCCTCCACCTGACTTAATACATACTCCCGGCCATTCCATGTCAGGAGAGCTGGACACTTGACACAGCTCTGCAAGTATTTACTGAGATCCTTTTTTATTAGGAAAATAAACTACATAATCATTAAGGGTCATAAGTCTTTGTGATAAATATGAAGTCTTAATTTATGAAGCACTTAAATTAGAATACTAAAAATATTGTTGCCTAAAATTATATCTAAGGAGCAAAGGATAAATACATGAATGGGTACATTTTACTGCATCATTTAAGATCACTTCAGGTTATTTATTTTTTCACTTATTCTGTATTGAGATATAATTGACATATCATAATTGGCATATAACATCATGTAAGTTTACGGTGTACAACATTGATCTTGTTGAATTTATATTGCGATGTGATTGCCATTGTATCATATGCTAACCTCTGTGTCCTGGTGGTGTCCTGTGTTCCTGGTGGGAGGAGCAGTTCCTTGTCTCTTGCCAAGGTTAATGTTTGTAATCAGTTTTGTTCCTTGTAATCCCTGTATTGTGTATTCAGTCTCCATGGCTTACTTAGTAGGTGTGACTGTGTACCGTTAAACAACATCCCCGCCCCCTCTCCTACAGCCGTTAGTAACCATCATTCCACTCTTAGTTGAATTCAGAGTTTTTTGTTTTTCTTTTAAGATTCTACATATAAAAAATATAGTATTTGTATTTTTGTGTTTGACTTACCTCACTTAGCATAATGTCCCCAGGGACCATCTGTATTGTCAGAAATGGCAGCATTTCCTTTTTTCTCATGACTGACTAACATTCCACTGTGTATATATACTATGTCCTCATCCTTTGATGGACACTTAAGCTGTTACTACATCTTGTCTCTTGTGTGCGGTGCGGACAATAAACATGGGAGTACAGATATCTCTGAGATCCGGTCTCATTTCCTTTGGATGCGTATGTACCTAAAAGCGGGACTGTTGGGCCCTTTGTGGGTCCTGTTTTAAAAGTTGTGCATAAGCTCTGTACTGTTTTCCGAAACGATCAGAGCAGTTTACAGCCCCACCAACAGTGCACAAATGTTGTCTTCTCTCCACATCTTTGCTGACACTTACCACTTGTCTTCTTGATACTAACCATTCTGGCAGGTGTGAGATGATACCACATTGTGGTTTTGATTTGTATTTCCCTAATGATCAGTGATACTGGGCACCTTTTCCTGTACCTGTTGGCCATATGGATGTCTTCGCAAAAATGTCTGTATAGTCCTCTGCCCATGGTTTAATTAGATTTTTTTCGTTATTGAGTTGTATGAGTTTGGGTTTTTTTTTTTTAATGTGTGTTTATTTTTGAGAGAGAGAGAGACAGAGAGCAGCGGAGGGGCAGAGAGAGAAGGAGACAGAATCAGAAATACAGTCCAGGCTCTGAGCTGTCAGCACAGAGGCTGACATGGGGCTTGAACCCACAAACCATGAGATGATCTAAGCCAAAGTCAGATGCTTAACCAACTGAGCCATCCAGGCGCCCCAAGTCACATGAATTCTGTAAGATTTGGGATATTAACCCCTTATCTAGTTCATGGTTTGCAAATATTCTCTCCCATTCCATAGGTTGTCTTTTTATTTTTTTAGTATTTCTTTTGCAATGTAGGAGCGTTTAAATTCGATGTAGTCCCACTTGTTGATTTTTTCTTTTGTTTGTACCTTTGGTGTCATATCCAAAAAATCACTGCCAAAACCACTGTCTTAGAGCTTCCCTTTTCTTCTAGGCGTCTTAGAGCATCATGTCTTAAATTAAGTCTTTGATACATTTCAAGTTAATTTTTGTAAGTGATGTAAGGGGCTGATGCGGGGCTCGAACTCACGAACTGTGAGATCATGACCTGGGGTGAAGTTGGACACTTAACCGACTGAGCCACCCAGGTGAATCCTATGGCCTTGTAAGAGTGTGTCCCTTGCACAATAGATCTACCTGTGCTTTATGAAACCTTCCTATATATGATTATTTTTTAATTAAATGCAAAAAAATAAATAAATGTACCTCAGGGGGCCTGGTTGTCTTAGTCAGTTAAGCTTTGGACTTGTGCTGGGCAGTTTGTGAATTCAAGCCCCGTATTGGGCTCTGTGCTGACAGCTCGGAGCCTGGAGCCTGCTTCAGATTCTGTGTCTCCCTCTCTGTCCCTTCCCTGCTCATGACCTGTCTCTCCTCTCAAGAATAAATAAGCATTAAAAAAAAGTTTTTTAATTTTTTAAAATTAAATGCACCTAAAAGTATACATGTATGCTTTATGCAAAAATTGTAACCGTTAAATGTGATGCTGACTCAGAGGGGTTGTATTTTGTATTTGAAAAAAATACCATCAGTGATTCTGCGGAGAGGTCCCTGAGACACCCCCTACAGCAGTGTATGTATGAACCTTGTGATGATGATGAATAGTATCAATAGCAGCTTGTATATATTTAGCACTAGGCCCAGTGTCAAGCACTTATCATCTCATTTTCCATGAAGTAGGTTGTAGTATTTTCCCATTTTAAGTTTTAAACTGGGGGGAAGGAGGGCGGTCATGACTTAAAGAGAGTTCCAGTTCCCCAGCTTACCCTAGGGCCCCTCCTCCAGGGTTTAATGTCAGAGGGTGTCTGTTGGGTCTGAGAACTTTGAGGTTCAGGACCTTCACAGGTGATGATGTTACCGCCATATCAGGGATTTAGATTTGGGAATTAATGAATTAGAGGAACATCTAATGGTGCAACACAAAGGCCCCACCAGCGAGGCATATTCACTGTTCAATTTAAATCTCCGTCCCCAAGGCTCAGAGAGGTGAATCAGCTCCCCCAGGATTAAAGACTGGATCGGGGCACCTGGGTGGCTCAGTCGGTTAAGCATCCGACTTTGGCTCAGGTCAGGTTGTCACGGTTCGTGGGTTCGAGCCCCACGTCGGGCTCTGTGCTGACAGCTGGCTCAGAGCCTGGAGCCTCCTTTGGATTCAGTGTCTCTCTCTCCGACCCTCCTCTGCTCACACTGTCTCTCTCTCTCTCTCTCAAAAATAAATATTAAAAATAAAAAAATAAAAAAAGACTGGATCACGCGCTGGAGACCTCTGAGGAGTAACTTTGTCTCAGGCGACACCAGAAACAGTAGTGCGTCGCCTTTAAGAGGAACTTTCGCACTACAGCACCCTCTTTCCCCCTCGTCTTACTCCTCCTACCAGCCATCGCCCCGGCGGCTACGCGGTCGCCCGGAAGAACCAGAAAGATGCCCACTGCTTGGTTGGATGCTCGGCACCAACTACATTACCCAGAAGTCTGTGCCCGCCGCATCGGCGTCGTGCTAATGACAGCCCGGAAAACGGTCGTTTCCCGCCGCCCGGAGCGTCTGAGGCGGGGCTTCCGGCGTCGCCGGCGTGACGTCTTTTGCCTGTGCCGGGACTCTCCGCCCCGGACGTTGACACTGGGGCGGGGTCAGCTTCCCGCGCGGATGTCGGAGCCGAGCCCGGAAGGACGGAACCAGACACGCCTTTGTTTCTCTCCATGAGCCCCGTCGTGGGACCGGCGGCCTTGCGCGGAGGTGTCGTCCGGGGCTGCGCCCTTCCTGGGGCCTTCGCGGCCGCGGTCGGGCGCCGGCCGGCCCGGCCGAGGCGCCCGGAGCTGCGCGCGTTTGCACCCGGCGGACACGGGCTTGGAGCGCGGCAGTCGGCCCGCGGGCACCGTGGCTAGTGGAGCTTTGGGGCTGCCGCTGAGCCGGTAGGGCCTGCTCGCTTTGTCCGGTTCTCACCACCCGGTTCTGCCCACAGGATCCCATGGAGGCTGCGGCGCGGACGGACGGGGCTCGGGTGAGCGGAGGGGCGGCACGTTCTGGGACCTTCCACAATTTGCTTTTATCGCTCGCTCCTCTGAGTGCAAAGGCGGCGGAGCGCATTCACTCCCCGCGGATATGTGCCGAAGTTCCGGCTATCGGCGTTGATGGGGTGAGGTGTGCAAGGATTTCCTAGGCGCTGGTACACTTGGAGATGGGAATGAGTTCGGAGCGTTCCAGGAACCGTAGGCCCCCCTTAATCGGTTCAGAGTAGAGAGCAGGTGGCCCGAGGTCGGGCCTGGAGTGGCAGCCTGAGGAGCTGGGCCTCTGTTCCAAGGGTGGTGAGAGACGTGTCAGATTTGGAGCAGAAGAGAGAGTTGACCCGATCCAGAACTTCACGGGCTCCCTTTGGCTGCTCTCTGGCCGAGAACAGAGCATGGGCATGAGTGGGGAGCCTGCCGCAGTAGCCTGCGAGTGTTGGTGGTAGCTGGCCCGGAGAGGTGGCTGGGGAAGTGAGAGATGGGGGTGGATTTTGTGTCTGGGTGTTTTGTTTGAGATAATTGTTTGGTTCTGAGAGAGAGAGAGATCGAGTGCACAAGCAGGGGAGGAGCAGAGAGAAGGAGGGAGAGAATCCCAACCTGGAGCAGGCTCCTCGTCTCAGTACTGAGCCCAGTCTCAAATGTGAGACTGTGACCTGAGCCGAAATCAAGAGTCGGTCACTTAACTGCCTGAGCTCCCCAGGCACCCCTTATATCTGTGTTTTAACCAGGATAACCAGATTTTCTGGTGTGAAGGGTGAATAAGAGGGATGAATTGTGGATTACTCTAAGGGTTTTGGTATTTATGTTGTGTTTTGCTTTACCTGGTAGAATGATGAAGATACCATCAACTAAGGTAGGGAAGCTGATAGCAGGGGTAATATTCTGTGGTCATATTGGGAGTTAGGCTCTTGTCATGCTTAGCCTAAGCGAGTCCTTAGTTGAGACATCAAGCTCAAGTTGGGGTGTCTAGTTCCGGGGAAGGGTGCTGGGTGAAGAAGTTCAAAAGGTGGTAGCCAGTATGTTGGACGCGGTGGAGTTATGGGTTACATTTAGGAGGGAGTATCTTCAGGTCATGACGGCAGTGCAGTTAATAATGAGAAAAGTTGAAACTCCGGGACTGAGGACTGGGTCACAGTGTACCTGTCACAAAGAAACATGAGCACCTTCTGGACACCATGTGCAGAGTGGCTTGGGGTGGGGGGTGGTTTGCCTTGTAGCCACACGTGTGTGGTCCAGAAAGTTGTTAGTGGAAGTGGGAGTCCTAGATGGGAGGAAGCGGCGGATCCAGGAGTGGTGTGCGTGTGAGAAGTGTGAAGCGACAGCATTAAGGTTGTGTCTGCAAGGCATGGTCTGGAGGGCGGTGGGAGCACTGACCAGCAGGAGTTTGGCACCCTTCCTGCTGGACCCATAGCTTACTCAGGACCCACCTGCCCTCCTTCTGGTCCTGCTCTGTTCCTCACACAGTGCTCAGAGGACATGAGGAGAGCCCAGGCACTAGTGGTGCCAAGGCCTGGTATCACCTCTCAGTTGGGAGCTGGGAGGAGAAGGACCGGGCGGTCGTGTGAGTGGATGGACCGGAAAGTCCTCTTGCCTGTGGGCTCAACTGTCTCCCATCCCGACAGGGCTGTGTGACCTTCGAGGATGTGTTCGTGTACTTCTCCCGGGAGGAGTGGGCGCTCCTTGAGGAGGCTCAGAGACTCGTGTACCGTGATGTGATGCTGGAGAACTTTGCGCTCGTGGCCTCCCTGGGTAAGTCTCTGCTTTATCTATTGGTATATGGCAAATTGCCCCCCAAATTTAGTGTCTTAAAACAGTAAATCTTCACTGTTTCGGTTTCGATGCATCAGGAGTTTGCTCACACTTTCCTGGGTGCTTTTCGCTTAGGATCTCTCATGAGGTTTCAGTCAGGCAGTCAGCCAGGGCTGCATTCTCATCCGAAAGCCAGGCTCACCCATGTGATTGTTCGCAAAGTTCAGTTTCTTGCAGCTTGCTGAACTGGGAGAATCAGTTCCTCTCTGGCTGTTGATCTACGGTTTCCCTCAGTGCTTCGTCCTGTGGGCCTTTCTGTACCGTACCTCGTAACGTGGAAGTGAGCAAGTGAACGGGAAGAGATGCCCAGGATGGAATCCAGCCTTCGAAGTGACATACATTATTGTGTCCCTTAGAAATGGGTCAGTCAGTGCAGCCTACATTCCAAGGAAGAGGCTCACATGAGGCAGGAATACCGGGAGGTGGGCGTTCCCAGGGCCATCTTAGGGGCTGCCTTCCAGAGGCCCCCACGTTCACTTGTGTCCCTGGGGTTTGGTTCTCTTGTTTCCTAGAGGCATTTCTTTCTGTCCAGCCAACTCACCGGCCCCCTCCCCTCGTTGGGTCCCAGAGTAGGTGCGGGGGCGCCAGGGTGGGGCCGTGTGCAGTGTCCCCTCCCTCCCTGAGCACTTCCGGCACTTTCTGCTGTGGTCTTCCAGGGACAGGTTAGGGATTCAGGACCTTTGCAGTCGGCTCAGCAGATTCAACATGGCTTGTGTACTTCCCGGCCAGGTATCTGTCCCTTGGTGTCCCAGGCTCTGCCCTCGCCCTCTAGCTGACATTTCCGGGGGTCTGAGGATGCCAGGAATTACAGGCACTGACACGTCATCACTCATGAATGTCTCAGGGCTGTTCTGCCAAATCTTCAAGATTCCATTTTTAACATTTCATTTTTTTCTTTCTTTTCTTTTTTTTTTAAGTTTATTTTTATTTATTTTTTGAGAGAGCACAGAGCTGATGCGGGACTCGAACTCACAAACCACAAGATCATGATCTGAGCTGAAATCAAAAGTCACTTGAGCTGCCCAGGCGCCCCTAACATTTTCATTTTCTTCTTTGTGAGGTGGGTCTACCTGGGCCACTCATGTACCCGTGTCTCCTTTACAGCTTCACGTTCCAGACCCCATATGGTTGCCCATTGCGAGAGGGGCAGAAGGCCCTGGGTGTCTGCAGGGCCAGCCTGACTCCAGCCCCTGTGAGCGAGGCCCCGAGAGGGCCCTGCAGAGTAGGGGCCAGAGGCTAGCCCTGTTAGTGTGGATTCAGATCAGACTTGCAGCCTCCTTTGTGTTCTCCAGCATTTTCTTGCCAGGGCCTATAGTACTACCTTCTTTCTGCCTTTCTCTCCCCATTCCTGGCACTTTGTCCACGTGTCGCTTCTCTTCTGCCTTCATCCCCTGGCTGTTCCCTCCCTTCTCTGCCTTCCGGTCTCCCTCGTTCTGCTCTGTCCCCTCGGCCATGCTCCGCAGTGCTGGCTGCTTTAATATGCAGTGAGTTGTGCACATTTCCTTGATCTGCCCTTAGGAACCAGCTACTTCCCCGCAGTCAGATTTTGTGGGTGCAGAGCTCACCTGGCACCGGCCGCCACGGCCCTGCTCCGTGAGGAGTGCGCCGGAGACCGCTCCTCTGTCCCTCTACTGTGCACCACCATCATACCTGCCCACCCTCTCCTTCCTGTGCCCTCGAGGCCCAGGACCGACACTGGGCCCAGCTCTCGTGCCACCGGCAGGCCAGTGCGCTCATGCTTCAGTGCATCATGCACGTGGACGTGATGGGGCCGCTGCTGACCGACAAAGTCCATGTGTACCTCACCAGCATCTTTTTGCTTCCAGGTTGTTGGCGTGAAGCAGATGAGGAGACTCCTGAGCAGAGCGTTTCTGTCAGCATCTCCCCACTCAGGACTCATGAGTCAGATCCGTTCATCCAGAAAGCCCACCCGTGTGACGTGTGCGACCCGCTGTTGAAAGACATTTTGCACTTGGCAGAACGCCAGGGATCACATCCCTTGCAGAAGCCGTACACACGTGGCCCTTGTGGGAGAGGATTCTTACTCAGTGCAGACTTTTACCAGCACCAAAAGCGATGTAACGGAGAGGATCTCGTCAGAGGGGATGCTGATGGGGCCTCATACGTGCCGAGCTGTGCAGTCCACGAATCAGGGAGACCCTTGACGTGCAGGGAGGAGGCGAGGGACTTGCTGGACAGCTCTGGCCTCTTCCAGTGCGAGACCGCCGGCCGCGGGATGATTCTGTACAAAAGGACTGAGTTCCTGGACTCTTTCCCACCCGGTTCCAGTCTTGGCCAACAGCGGGGGGACCATGACGGACTGGTCCTTTTCACCGACAGCGAGAAAGCCTTCCTGAACACCTTCACTCTCCTCAGCAACCAGACAAGTCAGACAGAAGTAGGACCCTTTAGATGCCCCCCATGTGGAAATATGTCCAAGGAGAAATCAGCTCTTCTTAATCCCAGAAAAATTCACAGTGGAGAAGCGTCACATGTGTGTAAAGAGTGTGGAAAGGCCTTCATTCACCTGTCTCACCTAAAAATGCATCAGAAATGTCACACTGGGAAAAGACATTACACATGCAGCGAGTGCGGGAAGGCCTTCAGCCGCAAAGACACCCTTGTTCAGCACCAGAGAGTCCACACTGGAGAAAGGTCATATGACTGCAGTGAGTGTGGAAAGGCCTATAGCAGGAGTTCCCACCTTGTTCAGCACCAGAGAGTTCACACCGGAGAGAGACCTTACAAGTGCAGCGAGTGTGGGAAAGCCTTCAGCCGTAAAGACACGCTTGTGCAGCATCAGAGATTTCACACTGGCGAGAGGCCGTACGAGTGCAGCGAGTGTGGGAAGTTCTTCAGCCAAAGCTCCCACCTTATCGAGCACTGGAGAATTCACACTGGGGCACGGCCTTATGAATGCATTGAATGTGGAAAGTTTTTTAGCCATAACTCGAGCCTCATTAAACATCGGAGAGTCCACACGGGAGCAAGGTCTTATGTGTGCAGCAAATGTGGGAAAGCTTTCAGCTGCAAAGACACACTGGTCCAGCACCAGATCATTCACACCGGAGCCAGGCCTTACGAGTGCAGTGAGTGTGGGAAAGCCTTCAGCCGTAAAGACACGCTTGTGCAGCACCAGAAAATCCACACCGGAGAAAGGCCTTACGAGTGTGGTGAATGTGGGAAATTTTTTAGCCATAGCTCCAACCTCATTGTACACCAGAGAATCCACACTGGAGCAAAGCCTTACGAGTGCAGAGAATGTGGGAAATGCTTTAGCCACAATTCCAGCCTCATTCTGCACCAGAGAGTTCACACCGGAGCAAGGCCTTATGTGTGCAGCGAGTGTGGGAAAGCCTACATCAGCAGCTCCCACCTTGTTCAGCACAAGAAAGTTCACACTGGAGCCAGACCTTACGAATGCAGTGAATGTGGGAAATTCTTTAGCCGGAACTCTAGCCTCATTCTGCACCAGAGGGTTCACACTGGAGAAAAGCCTTACGTGTGCAGCGAATGCGGGAAGGCCTACAGCAGAAGTTCCCATCTTGTCCGTCACCAGAGAGTTCACACTAGAGGAAAGGTTCACCCTCACGGATGCAACAGTTTCAGTGGCCCTTTAGCTACACCTCTTAAACTTGTTTAGCACAAGAAAGGTCACACTAGAGAAAGGCCTTACGGATGCAGAAAATGTGCTGTCCTCTTGTTCGACCTGAGAGGACGCCCACCAGAGAAAATCTCTGTGAGTACCCTTTGTGAGGGAAGCCTCAGCCATCATTCGTACGTGTATCGTGGGGACATTCCCGATGAGCACCATGTTGATGGGAAGCTTTTGTGAAGTATCCTGCACTTTCTAAACTACCCAGGGCTCCTGACAGAGTTATGTCACTGCCAGTGCCTGCGGCGGAAGCCATCTCTGCTACCAACTGTCAAGGTCCCACAGTGAGTGTCAGTCACTCTAATATGGTCAGGGAAGGCAGACCCCTGCGCTCTCTCCTGTTCCCTGGAGGGAATCACGAGTGTTCTGAGCCCCGTGAGGTCCTCGCTTCCTCCCCCATGACTGGATTCTGAGTGGACATGATCCAGCTCTGGCCAAAAGGATTTGAACTGGAGTCTGCTGGAGATTCCCAGATAGGATTTCTGTTTGTGAACAACGTTGACTGTAAACATAATAACCGTGGCTCATTCATCTTCTTCCACATCACCCAACTTTAGAACTGCTTGCCCCATGCTGCTCTGATCTGTTCAGTGATACTCATGTGTGGGGGTGGGGGTGTTGGGGGGTGAGGTGGGGGAGGTCTATTCGCTGTGTGGAATAGGTTGAGAAAAACTTGGGTTCTTCAACATGGAAGGAGGAATACCCTTTGTCCGCACCAACTTTATGTGCCTCAGAAGGGTCAGCAGATGGCAGAGAACAAATCTCAGTCGCCTTGGCCTAATTTCCATTGTTGTCTAAGGCTTTGCTAGAAAAGAGTGAAGAGCTTTGGGTGTCTCATCCTGTGGCCTGCAAGGCAAGTTTCTTGTGAGCCCAGAGTTCATTTTGAGGAGGGCATAGTTGGTGTAAAAATCCCCAGGGCTCCTGGAAACAGCATGGAGTGGGTCTCTTGTTCCTAGGGAATTTCCCATATTCCCCAACACTTTTCAAGGATTTCTGTCTCCTGGATCAGCTGGCCCTTGATGTCCCTGATACCCAGAATCCCACAGGCAAGTGTTATTTCCTGGAAGGCCCACAGGGCAAGGTGGGGCTCTTAACAGGTACAGAAACACTGAGATAACGGAGTGGGGGTAAATGTGGCAAGCGAGAGGGTACGGATCTCTCCTCAAGGAGGCATTGACAAATGTCCATATGATTGTTGAGGGATGAGAGTGTTTAGAACTTCTCAGGACCTTCAGACATCTGTATCTCCTGTAGCCACGGCCACTGTCCGTGTCTAAAGGTTTGCGGATTCCTGTACCTCCCTGGGCTGTTGATGTTGTGGCCATCACGACACAGGCAGGAAACTCAGCACTGACAAAGGAGAGCTCCAAGGATAGGGCTTCTCTGACTCCGCTAGCATTCCTGGTGGCTGAAGTGGACATGGATTTAATTGCGCCCCCATTTTCACTGACATTGAGGCAGGGTTCATCATAAACTGTGGGGAGAGGGATATGGTAGATTCAAAATAGTTTGCAGGTGTGACTTCCCGAGAGGGACGGTAAATATGGACTTTATGGGGAATGCTTAATTCTCAAAAAATTGTTGAGGTATAATCGACATGAAATAAATGTCACATATTAAAGTATGAAATGTGTTTCAGCATATGTATATACCTGTGAAACCATCAGTACAATCAAGGTAATGAACTTATACTCAATACAACAGAAAGATCTCTCGTATCGCTTTATAATCCTTTTATCTCAGTCTTTTTAATACCTTTTCCCACAATTCATAGGCAACAGCAAGCATTTTCTGTAGTTTTATATAGACAATCCTGTGGTATATACTTCCTGGGGAGGGGGGACTCTAGCCCTTGTCATTATCCATAACTCTTGAGATGGTTGTATGTATCAATAGTTTGTTCATTTGTGTTGAGTAATATTCCACTGTATGCATATTCCACAGTTGGTTTTTTTCCATTCAGCTCTTAGTGGGTGTTTGGGTTGTTTCCAGTTTGGGGCTGTTACAAAGAAAGCTGCTCTGAAGAGGTGTGCACACGTTATCACTGGATAACATTTCGTTATGTAGATCTAGCACAGTTTATGCACTCACCTACTGAGGGACTTCCTGGTTGCTTTCAAGTTTGACAATTATGGAGAAACCTGCAACATACATCTGCGTTTAGGTTTTGGGTGGATGTAAGTTTTCAATTCTTGGATTCAAGCCAAGGAGTGTGGTTTGCTGGATCATACAGGAAGAATATGCTTAGATTTGTAAGAAACAGTCTTCCAAAGTGGCCCTACCATTTTGGATTCCCACCAGCGATGAATGAGAGTCTCTGTTGCTCCACTTCCTCGTCAGCATTTGGTGGTGTCTGTGTTCTGGAATTCAGTCGTTCTAATAGGTGTGTAAGGGTGTGTCATTGTTGCTTTAATTTGAAATTCCCCAATGACATATACGTATCATTTTCAAATTCTTTTCACACTGTCTATTGCAGAGCAAAATTTTAATTTTAATCAAGTCCAAATCACCCACTTTTTCTTTCAAACCTTGTATTTTTAGTGTTATATATTAAAAGGCACTGCCAAATCCATGGTTCAATGTCCAATGTTATCATATAGGTGTTCTGTGGTTTTGTGTTTTGCTTTTAGGTCTGTTAACCGTTTTGAAAAAATATTTGTGCAAGTATAAATTCCTGAATCTAGATCATTTTTTTTTTTAAACATGAGGGTTTCTAGCAGCACCTGGGTGACTCGGTTAAGTGCCCAACTTCAGCTCAGGTCATGATCTCATGGTTTGTGAGTTCGAGACCCGCCACTGGGCTCTGTGCCGAAAGCTCAGAGCCTGGAGCCTGCTTCAGATTCTGTGTCTCCCTTTCTCAGTGCCCATCTGCTGCTCATGTTCTCTCTCTCTCTCTCTAAAATAAATAAATATTTAAGGGAAAAAAACCTCATGAAGATGTAGTTCCAGCACCACTTGGTGAGAAGGCTATCCTTTCTCTACTGAATTGCCTTTGTTCCTCTTTCAACAGTCAGTTGACTGTGTTTCTGCTGATCTGTTCTAGACTCTTCCAATTTTTTCCCCATCTATTAAGATAATCATGTGGGCATTGGGTGGGTTCTTTGGGGGCAGGAATCTTGTTCATAGGGTATATAATACATTAATTGATATTCAGATGTCAAACTCACCTTGCATTTCCTGGTACAAATCCCACCTGGTCATGATATATAGTCCTTTGTGTATGTTGTCATGTCAGTGTTCTGATACTTTGTTCATGTATTTTGCATCTATGTTGATGAGAGTTAAAGTTTGGAGATTTCTTGTGATAGCTCTGTGTGACTTTGCTATGAGAGGAATCCTGACCTTATAGAAAAAGTTGGGAGTGTTTTATATTGTCTGGAAGAATGGAAGTTTGAAAGATTTGTGATATTTCCTTAATATTTGCTAGAATTACTTAGTGAAGGCACTTGAGCCTGGGATTTTCTCTTGGGAAGACTTTCAATCAATTTTCAGTCACAGTTTACTTAGTATAGTCCTATTTAGATTTTCTATTATGTTAGCTTGGGATAATTGGTGTCCTTTTAGCAATTTTTCCATTTCAACTAAATTGTCATAATTTGGGAGGATAATGATTTTTATACTATTCCTTAGGATACTTTTGATGTCTGTAGGGTCAGTAGTGTCTTCATTCCCACTGTTGTTAAGTTTTTTCTTTGCCTATGTAAAGTTTTGTCAGTTTTGTTGATCTTTTGAGCCAATATTTATTTCATTGTTTTTTTTATTTGAAGAATAATTGACATACAATACCATATTAGTTTCAGGTGTACAATATACTTAGTATTCATATACATTACAAAATGGTCACCACAAGTCTAGTTACTATATGTCATTGTACAATGTTAAAATATTACTGACTGTATTCCCTATGCTCTAAATTGCATCCCTGTCTTATTTATTTTATAACAGGAAGATTGAATTTCTTAATTCTCTTGCCTGTTTATCCTCATGTCCCTTCTCTCTGGCAGCCATCTGTTTGTTCTCTGTGTCTATGTTTTGTTCATTGGTTTTGATTTTTAGATTCCACATATAAGTGAAATCATATGGTATTTTTCTTTGTGTGACTTATGTCACTTACATAATATTGTCTAGGTTTATCCATGTCACAGATGGCAAGATTTCATTCTTTTTATGGCTGAGTAAGAATTGTATTTCTATATAGACAGGTGGATGATAGCTACAGATATTTATAGAGAGAGATCATTAGATAGTGATAGAGAGATGTATATCTCCACACACATACCGCATCTTTATCCATTCGTCTGTCAGTGGACACTGAGTTTGCCTCCATATCTTAGCTGTTGTAAACGATGTTGCGATGAACATAGGGGGTCATATGTCTTTTTGAATTAGTGCTTTCAGTTTCTTCAGATAAATACCTAGAAGTGGAATTCCCAAACCATGCGGTATTTCTATTTGTGATTTTTTAAGGCAGTTTCCTACAGTTCTCCATGGTGGGCGCGTCAGTTTGTTCACATTCCCCGTGGTGCGCAAGCGTTGCCTCCTCCACGTCCTTGCCACAACTTACTTCCTGTCTTTTTGACAACAGCTGTTTTGACACGTGT
Source organism: Helogale parvula (assembly GCA_004023845.1). Classification (NCBI taxonomy): domain Eukaryota; kingdom Metazoa; phylum Chordata; class Mammalia; order Carnivora; family Herpestidae; genus Helogale; species Helogale parvula. The sequence goes on from PJEM01011386.1 coordinate 48,062, forward strand.
GCGTTTATCTCACTGTGGTTTTGATTTGCATTTCCCTGGGGGTCAGTGATGGTGAACATCTTTGTATATGCCTGTTGTCCATCTGCAAGTCATCTTTGGCAAAATGTCTTCATATCCTCTGCCCATTTTTAAATCAGATTTTTTTATATGAATTCTTCATATATTTTAGATATTTACCCATTATTGGGTATATACTTTGTAAATATCTCCCACTCAGTAGGTAACCTTTTTGTTGACAGTTTCCTTTGCTGTGCCAAAGCTTTTTAGTTTGACATCTTATTTATATTTGCTGTTGTTGTCCTTACTTGAGGAGACATTGAAAAACACATCACTAAGGCCAGTGTCAACAGCTTACTGCCTATGTTTTCTTCTAGGAGTTTTATAGCTTCAGGTCATATATTTAAGTCTTTAGCCCATTTTGAGTTTAGTTTTGTACATAGTGTAATAAAGTGGTCCAAGTTCGTTCCTTTTCATGTAGCTGTCTGATTTCCCCATGTGTTAATAATAATAATAAATGTTCACCATTTATTAAATAGGCTGTCTTTTCTTCATTCTGTGTTCTTGTCTTCTTTGTCATAGATTAATTGTCCATATAAGTGACGGTTGATTTCTGCCGTCTCTATTCTGTTTCAGTGACCTATGTGTCTGTTTTGTGTCAGTATCATATTATTTTGACTACCTCAGCTTTGTAGTAGAGTTTGAAATTTGGGAGCATTGTAGCTCCCAGCTTAATTCTTCTTTGCCAAGAAGCTTTGTCTATTTGGGGTCCTTCAGGGTTCTATGCAAATTTTAGGATTATTTGTTCTCTGAAAACTACCCTTGATATTTTAATAGAGATTGCATTGAATCTGTAGATTGCTTTGGGTAATATGGACATTTTAACTATGTTAATTCTAATCCATGAGCATGGATTATCTTTCCATTTATTTGTGTTGTCTTTAATTTCTGTCACCAGTGTCTTGATAGTTTTTAGAGTATAGGCTTTTCATCTCCTTGGTTAAATTTATTATTCTTTTTGATGCAGTTGTAAATGGGATTGTTTTAACTTTCTGATAGTTTGCTATTAGTGTATACAAATGCAATAGATTTCTGTGTATTGATTATCCTGAAAGTTTACTGATTTCATTTATTCTACTAGTTTTGTGGTGGAGTCTTCAAGTTTTCTATATGCAGTATGTCATCTAACATACTGACAAATTTACTTTTTTTCCATTTTGCATACCTCTTATTTCTTTTTCTTGTCCATTTGCTTTGGGTGGGACTTCCAGTACTAATTAACTAAAGGTGGGAAGAGTGGACATCCTTGTCTTGTGTCTGATCTTAGAGAAAAACCTTTCAACTTTTCACTGTTAAGTATGATGTTAACTGGGGTTAGCCCAGTTATGGCCTTTATTATAGGCCTTTATTGTATCAAGGTACATTTCCTCTACATTCACTTCGTTGAGAGTTTTTGTCATAAACGGATGTTGAATTTTGTCAAAAACCTTTTCTGCACCTACTGAGATGATCATAGGATTTCTATCCCGCATTTTGTTAATGTGGTGGATCATGCTGATTGATTTGCTGACATTGGACCCTCCTTGCATCCCTGGAATAAGTGCCACTTGATCATGGTGTATGATCCATTTAAGTTATTGTTGAATTTGGTTTGTTAATATTTTGTTGAGGACTTTTACATGTATGATCATCAGGGATGTTGGCCTATAATTGTATTTTTTGTAGTGTTTTTATCTGGCTTAGTTATCAGGGTTTTGTGTGTCTGTGTGTGTCCCTATTTTCTAATTTCAGTGAATTTTGTTCTAACCTTTATTATTTTCTTTTATGTCCTTGGTTTGGAGTTAGTTTGGTCTTTTTTTTTTTTTTTTTTACATAGAAGCTTAGGTTATTGACACCTTTTGTAATAAGCTGTTTAAAGTTATACATTTACCTCTAATCATTTACTTTAGCTGTGTCACATTGTTTTTTTTTAATTTTTTGACATTTATTGTTTATTTTTGAAAGACAAAGGCACCCCTCCCATTGATTTTTACATGTAGCATTTTTACCTTTACCTAGCTCAAAATATTTATGTTTTTAAAAATTCCCTTCTAGGAGTGCCTGGGCGGCTCAGTCGGTTAAGCAGCCAACTTCAGCTCAGGTCATGATCTCATGGCTCATGAGTTCAAACCATGCATTGGGCTCTGTGCTGACAGCTCAGAGCCTGGAGCCTTCTTTGGATTCTGTGTCTCCCTCTCTGCCCCTCCCCCACTCACACTTTGTCTCTGTCTCTCTCTCAGAAATAAATAAACATTAAAAAAATAAATCAAAATCCCCTTGTGACTTCTCCACTGACTCAGGACATTTGATAACACGTGGTTTAAGAAGGCCCTATTTAACTTGCAGGGCTGCTGTCACAGAACAGGAGGAATGCTTTTAATTTTTCAGCCAAGGGTCCAAGTGTTATAATTAAGTTTTGAAATGGGGGGAAATCTATCGGTTATTTTAAATATCTTACATTCTGGAGAAGAGACTGAGCAAAGCTGTCAGCATTGAATATAGAAAGAGTAATAACGCCCATTATCAATCAGGAATTGGCGAGGATGACCATCAGTAGTTCATTCATCTTGAGTGCTGAAGGCAGGCTCTCAGCCCTCTTCCTTCCTCAGAGCACCCTCACTGATCTGACTTGAGGGTACTTTTTTGTCCTGGATTTTGTTTCATAAGATGGGACAACCTTTTTTCCAGTGCTCCTTTTATTTACAGGATCTACAAGTGACTTTGTGAGTACAGTGTTGATTGGGAAGTGGGCCATCAGCTCTTTGTCCTGCAGAGAGAGACGCAGTTCACATCAGGTCCTGTATTGTTTATGCTAAAGCCCTTTCCAAATGTACCGTCGGGGCACCTGGGTGGCTCAGTAGTTGGGCATTTGACTTCGCTTGTGTCGTGATCTCACAGTTCATGGGTTTGAGCCCTGCATCGGGCTCTGTGCTGACAGCTCAGAGCCTGGAGCCTGCTTCAGGTTCTGTGTCTCCCTCCCTGTCTCTCTGCCCCTCTCTTGATCACACTGTCTCTCTCTGTCTCTCAAAAATGAATAAATGTTTAAAACTTTTTTTAAAAAGTGTACTGACATGTGTTGTAGTTCAGCTAAAGGGACTCTTTATTCTAATTTCTGTCTTCAGATTAGGTCTCTAAGTTCAAGTTTAATGCCATTGATGAAATGCCATCTTTGTACATTAGCTGTTACATCAGCACCACTCTAACTCCCAAACGTTCTAAGAATGTATTTTTCTAGTCTGTATTGAAAATCTGTAGCTTCATCTTTTTAAAATAACTTTGGCTCGGTGACTAAATTACTGTATCACCAAGTTTTGTTATAAATGCTTCAGGTATGGGTTTTAGGAGACTTGAACTTACTTTTCTGGCCATTTCATGACTCTTGGAAAGAGGATATGTTGGTCCTTTGCCAGTCGAATCAGCGTTTGCCATTCATGATTTGGCACCTGAAGTTCCAGTAAACAAGCCTACAAAGTCATATAAGTTAGGTGACCTTGGTTTGTAAGCACTGTAAAGAATTCTAAGCTCTTTTATGAATAGTTAGTGGTCCTCTTTGGGTCAAAGGGAATATTTAGTTGTACCTGTTCATTTAGCTCAAGTCCAAGGCTCAAATTTTATAGTCTCCTGCATGCCTGACTCATGCGAGGGGTGGATGGTTAGTAGTAGCTAGCATTTGGGGTTTTAAGGGAGTTGTGGGGAAAATGGGGCCCTGAACAAAAGGGACAGTAGGGGGAAGAGGTGCCAAAGGAGAGAGATCAGAAAGATAAGGCAGAAGGGAGAGCTGGGTGCCAGCAAGCAACTGGAGGACAAGGAGGGAGGACTTACCAAGGGAATGAGTCTCCTTTGTTACTACTGAAGTTTGTCAAATTGCTCATTAGTTTTGCCCAAAGAATCTTTTAGTGGTGCAACTTGACTCAGATTTTATTTGGACGCATCTGCATACTCCCCAAAACAACACAGTCCACTGGGCCTGAAAGTCTTCCTTAGCAACGAACTGTCCTCCCGGAGTGACCACCGGAGGCCCAGTTCCCCGTGGTGCAGTTACTATGTTTAGAAAGAGGCTCCGGAATTGGGATTGGAACGGGAATGCATATAAGATGCAGGAGGTTTTCATGGCGGAGGAGAGGATTTAGACCTAGACCCCCGATGAGAGGAGACGAAGGCGGGTAGGAATATAACGCTTGCGGACCTCTAACCCTCAGCCTAATAATTGGCTGCTTTAAACTGCAGCCCCACAGTGTGTGCCCCTGGCATGTGGATAACCAGAGAGAATTCTCGAATTCTCTCTCTAGATTATAGTCCAGCTCTCAATACAAAAAAAAAAAAAAAGGTGGAAGGAAACCTCACTTGTTTCATCGGTGACCCGCAGCAAATTCGTCGAGATAGAGGCCAGCGTGGTGGGATCTGCAAACACCCTGGTCCGTGAGGCTGGCCGGACCTGCTGGCTTGCCAGCAATATGGCATCATCTGTGCTATACCCTATGATTCAACTTCTTAGGACAACAAACTTAACACAGAAAAAAAAAGTCACTCAAAAGACACCACAAAGGTATGAAGAGTAATGGCCTGATCCACTGAGGATCCCAGACAGCTGGGAGCTGACAACAAAACCAGGTCTCAAACAGAATGAAAAGCCAAGAAACTCAACATGAAGAGACGATTTGGGAAATCGCCAAGGATTTGACTTGCCCTTAACAAGGCAGGAGGGACAGACATGTGGGTGTGGCACTGGGCGGGGGCTGGGACAGGCAGCACGGAGCAGAGCTCAGCGGGACCCGCATGAGAAACATCACAGATGAAACAACTTTGGCAGTGAGCACATCCAATTTATTTTGTTCCTCTGTCCCCTGAAGAGTGACTCGTGAGACGCAGGCTCTGCAGTCGTGTGAGCTGGAGGACATATCAAGATATACAGCGTGGGAGTTCTTACAACCTTTCCTATAATTATTTTCTTAATCTGAATTTCTCTTAAAATTTATTCACTCACTTTGATATTAGCTGAGGAGCTCAACATTACTGTTAGTAATGTTGATTTACATCTATCCATTTTCCAATATTAAATGAACAATTGCATACCACACAAAGACCTTGAAGACGATTCTCACCACATTTAATACATATCTACTCTTCCGGAAATTCATCACAAAATTTATACTTGCATTTTGGCAATTTTTTATTCAGTGTACACTCAAAAATGGGTAATAGCAACTTAGGCAAGAATAGAAAACATTGCCTTTTCAATCTCAAGTCCATCTCAATTTGTTTGTCATTCAGAAGTCCAAACTCATAACCACGTGTATGTAACAAACAGGCTTAACCCTAGAAAGGTTTGCAAACTTGTGAATTAATAAATTGAACTTGATATGCAACACACACCGGAAAAGAATTTTCTGTGTGCCCCAAGGGAGAGAGCTTCTAGGCACCTCAAAGAAAGCCAGAGCTGCTCTCTTCCAGTGTAAGTCTGGCATTCAGGAATCGGTGGACTTTCAGAAACAGGCGTGTTTAAGAATGGTTGGGCTCTTCAGATGTTGCTGTGGTCCCCACTGTTGACTGACTTTCAGAATCAAGGTTACTGAAGTGAAGCCCGTGCAGATGGACTGTTGCCTATGCTGGGGGCTGTCACCGATTGGCTGTCTTTCAAGACTGGGGCCTGAACGGACTGACTGAATCTTGAATGCTCGGAATGATCGATGATCTGCCAACTTTCAGAAGATGAGCTGTCGGGGTGAGGCTGTTGTTGACTGGTTGAGTGTCTGAAGTTCTCTCTAATAAACTTTGGTTTCTTGTTCACAACTTTGGAATTTGGCCAAAGGACACGCTTTTCCTTCCCTGAATATGAAAAATAAGCACTTCAAGTCCTAGTCCCCTCTTTGGTTCTTCCCCAGCTAAACCAGCAAGAGAGACCATAAGGCATTTTCCAGAAGGTCCCTTTGATTTTGAGCTAATGTTGCCACTAAGTAATTTAACTGCCAATTATAGTGCAAAAAATAGCTATAACCGCTGACTTGTAGTGTAAAAAAGCTAAATACGGAATATGTCTGGCCGTCCTGACGGCACGGACACAGGACAAAGGATATGTGCTGTAATCACAGAGGAGCAGACAGTTCGATCCCTTTTGGGTGCCACGCACTTACTACTGTACCTGCAATGTTTTATGTGCTCATTGAACATTTGCAGATCAGTAAATGCACAACAGCACAACTTCCCTAATCCTTTTTACCTTTCTGGCAACTGTTTTTCAGTATCGTGTTTTCCTCTCTCTACAGGCTGTTAATGTACACTATTTTTTCTTTTTTTAAAATTATTTTTTATTTATTTTTTAATAATAGTTTATTGTCAAATTGGTTTCCATATAACACCCAGTGCTTCTCCCCACAAGTGCCCCCCTCCATGACCATCACCCCCTTCCCTCCCTCCCCCTCCCCTTTCAGTCCATGGTTCGTCTTCAGTATTCAGTAGTCTCCCTTGATCTGTGTCCCTCACTCTTCCCCGCTCTCTTTTCCCATTCCTCTCCCCATGGTCCCCTGCCAGGTCTCTCCTGTTAGACCTATGAGTGCAAA
>PJEM01011387.1:0-54674 GCA_004023845.1 Helogale parvula
GGGGAGGGGCAGAGAGAGAGAGGGAGACACAGAATCTGAAGCAGGCTCCAGGCTCTGAGCTGTCAGCACAGAACCCAACAAGGGGCTCGAACTCATGCACCATGAAGTCATGACCTGAGCTGAAGTCAGATGCTTAAGTGACTGAGCCACGCAAGTGCCCCTGCCTTTTATTTTTTCTTTTTTAAGAGTAAGGGCAAGCTGGACATTCGTGTATACAATTTGTTCCTAAACGAGATTAGACAGCAAGTTTTGTTAACTCTCCTTTATTTTTTCTCATAGAACTCACAACCTCTTTGTGGACTGAATTCATTAACACATGAATTAAGAAAAAAATATATATATATGTTCTAGATTAGGGGCTGGAGAGAACACCCACCCCCCACCCACCTTCCATAGGTAGTAATTGATTTTCTAAGTTTCTTCATGGCAACTGAAACATGTAGGACTCTATAGCTTTTTTGTTATCTGCTTGGCACTGCAGTAGCCATGATGGGGTTAACAGGCAAATGCCTCTGTCACCCAGAAGCGCCCCCAAGAGGCCCCTGTGAAGCTGCAGGGCCCTGGGGCTACCTTTAATGGGCTGCCAAGAAATGGGACACAGGGGCAGCCAAGTCCTGAGGGCCCCTGGCACGCACAGAGGCCAGAGGAGTGTGCCAGCTCCCAGAGTTGTGCTCCGAAGTTAAATCCATAACACTCGCGACCAGGTTGTAAATTTCAGGCCATAGTTCATTAACTCCAGAAGTTCAAAACGATACCCCCTGCCCGTCCAGTCAATGCAGCTGAGAGTTTTCCCGGCGTGTGATGATCCATCAACAATTGGATTCCAATATCTTTTGCTTCATTAATAGAGTCACACGGGCCCTTCCTATGGAGCCGGGTACGGCTCCCGCCTCCACACCTGCTGGCAGGGGCTGCATCGAAGCCGTCTGCATCTGGAGCCTCAAGCTCCAGGCAAATTCCTAGGTGTGCCTTCTCCTGACCAGGATCTCCAGTTTGACCAAACCTATCATCAAAATGCCTTCCATGGGGCTGTTTTATCCTTAAAGAGAGATTCCCAGAGCTGATTCAAGGGCGTATCTTAAAAAACTCAATGCAGCTTCAGCAATTAGGACTGTCTCCTAAAACTCATGCCTGCAGCCTGCTTCCTCTCCTAAAACTCATACCTGCAGCCTGCTTCCTCTCCTAAAACTCATACCTGCAGCCTGCTTCCTCTCCAACTTGACGGTTGTCTGCAGTCTAAGATGCAAGTGACTTCCCCGGGAAGTCATGTCCTCTACACATATGGCCTAAGCACTCATCATACCCAGACCGGGGCTAGGGTGAGTCCGTAACAAGGGGCCATGTGAGCCACTGCCAAGAAGGGAATCGTAAGCTCAGAGTTTGTTAGGCTGTGGGTGACCCAGAGTGGCCCAAACCATGAGAAAACAGAGGTGTGAGCACAATCCATGCTTAGGGGACAGTGGTAACTGCCAAGACAGGAAACCATCATCTGGCACGAAGTCTAAGGACAAGTTTGGACTTGGGAATGAGACAGAGCCAGTCTCTCAGGAGCCTGTCCAAGGAAGCAGTGAGCAGGAGCAGCCGTGAAGGCAGGTGGATTTTAAGCCATTTGCCGTAAACATCACGTGAGGCACTGTGGGTCAGTTTGGCTCACGGGCCCTGGGCGGGGTTCTGCCGCAGGGGCCCTGAAACGTGAGGACCCCCTTCCCTTACCCAAACCTCCCTTCCCCACCGTCCGGCAGCCTTTGAAACCGCAAGAGTGCACCACACACCCAGGCGGGCACCACCATCACGACTTCCAAAACCTTTGTGAAATTCAAATGAAGGTTTTTTTCCTAAGCAACCCTCCCCACCCTGGGGATTCTTTATTATTATTTTTTCAAGATCCCAAAGTCTCTTCCCTTCTAAGCCGCGAAAACTACCTATATTGTGGACCCCATAAACCTCCATTGCCCATAAGCACTGGTAACATTTTCTGCCTCCTGTTAATAAATTGCTCCTCTTTGCACAGCAGAGTAAGATGAAGACAAAATTGGGGGAAATTATTTCCCAGGTATTGTTTCTCTAACAATAGCAATCCTTGCTCCTGAGAACTCTGTTTTGCTTAATATGTTCTTTCTGCAAAGTGGTAAAATGTGACAGTGTAATAACCCAAAAAGCAGCATGAAGGGCCTGATTCCCCAAAGTGTCCACTGAGAAAACATACAAGTGTTTCCATCAAGAAGGAATTGTGTGCATTGAGAGAAGGTAAGTGCACAAAATAAGGGTCTGCAATAAAGTGGGGTCCAGGCGTCAAGGATTAAATGTTTGGATTCTTTGCTTCACAATAGAAGCACTTGAGGGAAGAACGGGTCTCCATTTCTTTCCTTAATGGGGAATCACACGCACACAGCGAGTGCACGTCTTCTTCGGGATAAAAGGAAAATTGACTGGTTTAAACATAAAAAAAAGCACCTGGCCAACAAAAACAGCAATAACGCTGAACAAAATCAGAATAGATTTCAACGACGGTGGGCCTCGGAGCTAGGTCCTGGGGAGAACTCTCAGACATCATGTGCTATGTACGCCCTGAGATACACCGGCTAAAGGGTATTTTGCAACAGGTGCAAGGTGATCTTTTAAGTCACTTCAAATATTTGCTGGCATCAGACAGGAGGAAGGGGCTAGATCTTCAAGTCCACATGTTCCAGAAACCACTTTTTTCCCCCTCTCAATTCCTTACTGTTTCTCCCTTTTCTAATGAACTCCTGAACATACCTTTGAAGGCGGCATGTCCACCCAACACGTTGCCAGATGGGAAGAGGCTTGGAAGGGTGGAGAGACAGGGGGCACAGCCTGAAGTGGTCAGAGGGTGATTTGCCAAGAGAAAAGGGTGGGATGCTGGCCCGAAGAGATGAAAATCATAAATAGCAAGATGGAAGAATGTATCGTGTTCACCCCTGGTGAAGGCAACAGGTGTGAGGCAGACACAGCGTGGACGCCAGTGCAGGTCGGATCCAGAGATCCAGGGCTCAGAAAGACACCTCCTCTGTGCCAGGCAGGCCCGCAGCATATGGTCAGGCAGTTTTGTCCTGCATGCGGTGCCTTCTTTGTGCATTAACAGCCCCCGGTTCCACGTCTTCCCTCTTCGCCGTGTGATCCGCAATCCCTCTGAGTGGGCAACTTATATCTCCCTGCTCCTTGACTGTGGGTTTGGCCACATGACACGTTCTGGACAGCGGAACGTTAGCCAACATAATGGCCATGGGCTCCAGCAGGCTTGTGCCTGCTTTCTGCACTCAACCATTGTCCCGAGAAGACCAGGCACCCCCGCCTGTTACTCCCAGGAGGGGACTGAGGGACATATGGGACAGAAGTGGACGGCCCAAGCTGACCCGGCCTCTGGCCACCCCAGCCGCACAAATGAACTTCAGGAGATCAGCAGAACCGCCCAGCTGAGCTCAGCTAACCCTTCATTAGCCATCAGATTTGCAAGACAGACGATTACAACTTTATGCCTTGGAGTTTTGGTGTGATCTGTTACACTGCATTTTGTGGCCACAGCTAACCGATACAAGATGTCAGCTGGGGGGGATGGGTGGGAGCTGAAATACAGTTCTGTGCAAACTGACCTGAGCTAGGTCACATGGAGGCAAGGACTCAGCTTGCTAAGTCACACAAAGGCACCACGTGGGTTAGTGGCCATCCTTGTAGATATCAGTGTTACCCATTTTCCCGTCCCTCCTCTCCATTCTCCTGTCCCCACAGCCTAAAAGCCTCCTCAGCGTTTCCTCTGGCCTCCTCCTATCAGCCTGAAATCTAGACGCTGACTGTCAGCCTCAGTGTAGCCAACCCTCCAGACTCTCTTAGAACCTTGTCCTTCTAAAGCTCCCTCCACATCAGCCTCCTGTCCCAGTCAGCACCGAGTGACTTTCCCTTCTCCCTTCTTCAGCACAGTTGGATAAAGGCTTGTCCCTCCAGTCACAGCCCCAAGGTTCAGCAGGCTCTGCACCTATCCTGGGTCGACTCCGTGCTGCATGGGCCACCTTCCTTCCTCCAGCAGACAGGAGCCACACGTCCTAGAGGCACAGCAGGGTACAGATTCCCGCAAAGCTCCTCTCACCAACGCAAGACAACTCTGCAGAACGCAGAGCGGAAAGTGGCTCACACATCACTGAGCTAGAGATTAAGGGCTCTTGGTGTTCAGGGGAGAAATTTACTTTTAGCTGGGGGTCTCAGGGGAGGTTTCAAGGAAGAAGTGACTTTGAACCAGATCTTGAAGGATGGAAAGGCTTTGCAGATGCAGAGAAAGGGAGGGGAGGGGAGGGAGGGTGCCGCCCTCCAGGCAGAGAAAGCAGCAGGAGAATCAGGGGGCGCCTTCCTCAAAGTTACGAAGTCACCTTAGAACTGCTGAGAGAGGCTTGGCGTGGGTCCACATGCAGCGCTGGCACACGGGGATGGGGAATCTCCTTCCAAAAACCTAATTTGTCAACACCCTGGGCTCGGAGGAGAAAAACAGAAGCCAGCGTCTCGTTAGCTTTGAACGTCCACAGTCCCTTGCAACCCAGTGGCTGCTGTGACACAGACACAGCCTGGGTAAATAGCGCCGGATGGGATTGTAGCTAATAGGGTTATTAGTACCTGTCACATCCCAGGACGGCAGAATAATGCGGAGGTTTTCTACTATAGATTAAAACCAACCAACGGGGAATTTTCCGGGCCTGGCAGCCACAGCTTTCTCTACAGACATCTTTTCCTCCAGCCATGCGGACAGGGGTAAGTAATTGTCCTGGGGAAGGATTGTCACCATGGTAAATGCAAAAGCAGGAACAAACCTGCCTCACTTAGCCTCAGGCAAGAACATGGGTATTTGAAATTCACAGATAATCCCCAAGCCTTGCTGCAGCCTGCAAGCTGTGACCTCCTTTCTGGCCCAGGCAGTCACCCCAAAGAAAAGCCACCTTTATTCAGGCTTCGTGTGTTCTGCTCGTGGGAGGAATTAGAACGAGGCAGGGAGCTGGAGAGCAAAGGCAGTGAAACGTAGGGTCCAGATGTTCTGCAGAGCTGGGCTCTGGAGCTGGGGCTCAGGCGGGGCAGCTCCAGGGGGAGCAAGTCCCTGCCAAGTTGGGGAGCGTGATCGTCTCTGTTCCCTTTCACAAAGGTGCCCAGGAGCCCTCAAGAAAGGGCTCCAGGAGCACGTAGGTCACGGTTGAGGCTCTGCTGGAGGTTTTTCCTTGAGACACCTCGGTGCCACCTGGCCTGGAAGAACGTCCATGGGGAAAGGCACTGGGCGGTGAGAGCACAAGCCCGCCCACTTTTGTGCGCTTGCGCAGAAGGTATCTCGGGAGAGAGGCACAGAGCTTTGCCCTGCCTCCCCTTCCAAGTCTACTGCATCCCTCTCTTCAGGAGGAAAGCTCTGGTCACTAGTGAGAGGCTATGAAACACCTGAGATGGCACGGGGCTTTGCTGCTGCCAAGGGATGCACACCCCTCCTTAAAAACTGACATGGGTCGGGGCGCCTGGTGGCTCAGTCGGTTAAGCGTGTGATTTTGGCTCAGGTCATGATCTCACGGTTCATGGGTTCGAGCCCCGCATCCAGCTCTGTGCTGACAGCTCAGAGCCTGGAGCCTGTTTCAGATTCAGTATCTCTCTCTCTCACTCTTTCACTCTCTTTGGTGCTCCCCAGCTCTCTCTCTCTCAAAAATAAACAGACATTTTAAAAAATGAAAAGAAAATACTCTGTCAGGAGCTCCAAGGGAGCCCTGGGGTGAATCTCAGATATTCGGTACAGCTAGAAAAATAGGAGAATGAAACCCGGGGCTCACACTATCCTCTTTGGGCGGGACCCGCCCCGCAGCCACCCTGGTTCAAGCCCCGCTCCAGGAGCCAGCTTCTCGGAGAAGGCCTGGCCCCATGACCCAGCAAGGTCCATGGTTCTCATTGGAGAAAGAGGCTCGGCTGCTCTCAGTTGTTTGGACCCTTGCTTCTTGCCCCGTTGATTTTCAGCTACTCCGGGGAGTCAAACTCTTCACTCTGCTCTTAGGGACTGATTTGGGATGCTCACCCTCGTCTGCGTGTTGAAGCCCTAACCCGCAATGTGACTATATAGAGAAGGGCTCTGAGGGAGGTAATTAGGATTAAAATAGGCCATAAAGATGGGGCGCCTGGGTGGCTCAGTCGGTTAAGCATCCGACTTTGACTCAGGTCAGGATCTCACAGTTCATGGTTTGAGCCCCACATCGGGCTCTGTGCTGACAGCTCAGAGCCTGGAGCCTGCTTCGGATTCTGTGTCTCCCTCTCTCTCTGTCCCTCCCACGCTCTCTCTCAGTATTAAACATTAAAAAAAAGTTAATAAAAACTAAGAAGAGGAAGAGATTCCAGTAATATGCACAGAGGAAAGGCCTAGGAGGACGCAGCCACAGGGGCAAGGTGTCTGCAAGCCAAGGAGAGAGGTCTCGCCAGAAACCAGCCCTGATGGCACCTTGATCTTGGACTCCAGCCTCCAGACTGTGAGAAAAATCACTGTCTGTTGTTTAAGTCAGCCGGCCTGTGATGGTCTACAGGACAGCCTGAGCAGAATACTACACCTTCCGCGCCCGTTCTGCCCCTGGGCACCGTGGTGTCTTCCAGGAGAGGAAGAGAAGCCATTCTGATTCCAGCAAGCACCACGAATCAGTGTGGAGGACAGAAACACCGCGTCCCGGAATGGAGGGCAGTGTGGCCTACTGGTTAAGGACATGAGCTATGAATTGATGAGCTCAGTCCATGGGAAGGTTAATTTTCCTTCCTGCCAAATGGGATGACAGCTGTTCCTTATCGTAGAGTTGTAGGAAAAATAAAGTTAAGTAACAGCACAGAGCAGGCACTTAACAAAATGGTACCTGTTGTGTTTATTATACTTGATTGCCCCTACCACTGAGTAGAGTGTGACCTTGGGCCTGGCTTCTCCATGTATAAATAAGGAAGGTAGATGCTTCCGTCTACCAAGTATGGTGAGAGTTTGAAAAGAGGCAAAGATGAGGAAGATCAAGGAAGGAAAATGTCTCAGAAATCCGAGATGGGGTCTGTCGTCATCGTCGTCGTCGTCATCATCATCACCATCACCACCACCACCACCACCACCACCACCACCTGGCCGCGGCGCTGCCTCCCCGTCGGAGTGAGGCCTGGCAGTCCTGCCAGAGATCTCCGCCCTGTGCTCTGGCTCTTGCTCCTTCGGCAGACTCACAGGGACGGTCAAGCGGAGGTGTGAGGCCCCGCTGCTTGCTACCGCAGCCCCCGGCACACGCGGAAACCCTCCTTCCCCATCGCTCCTGCACGACCCGGCCTCCACAGTACAAACCGAAGTGGGAAGGAGGCAGGCAGGAAAACTGAGTCAGTCACTGTTGCACCTTCCCCCCCGCCACCCCTGCCAGGCCCTGGCCCGGTGCCCGCAGGAAGGGAGTGCCCTCACCTCCATCCCTCAGAGGATGTAGGATAAAGGAGGTGGGGGCAGGGGGCGGTGGAGAGGGTCCTGGGAGCCCTCAGAACACAGCCACCATCCAAACGGGAGCAGCACTGATGGGAACTGAGTGACAAGCCCGCCCTCTCCATCCCCCCTGACCTCAGCAGGGCTCTGGAAAAAGATGACGCCCGGCTGCTGGCAGCCCAGAGAGCCACCTGGGTGGTCGGCTGCTCGCCACCCAGCCCTCCGCTCCTTCCCTGATAATCCTGCCCACCCAGCAGCAGAGGCACCACGCCAGCCCCAAGCCGGGCAGGCTCCTCAGACCTCTCCAGAAGACTCACTGGCTGGTGGAACAGACCGGAACATGAAGCCTTTGGGGGGAGGGGGGGGTCCCAGGTGCCGCTGAAATCTCAGGATTGAGATCTGGACTGGCTTTTTCTCCGGCAGCCATTGACACTCCCTCTCTCTCTACCAGAAACTCTGGGAGGCCCAGGACAGAGAAAGCAAGGGCATGCTTGGAAGGAGATTGAGAAGATTCTGGAATGCATTCTATGGGGCCGGGGCCAGCTCCCCATAAAAAGCCTTCACAAGTCCCTCCTCCTCTTTCCCAACTCCTCTCAAAAAAAAAAAAAAAAAGAAAGAAAAGAAAAAGAAAAATGGTAAGAAGTACAATAAAATCTGGAGGTGACATTGCTATTAATCCCAGGCCTCTCGCACACAGAACAATTTAGAGCTGGTAGAGAAGTGCACTCAGAGGTGCTGTTTGTGAGCGGGGACAAAGCCCTCAGTCCCACCAGGAGGAGCCAGGCCCCGCTCGCCGCCCTCCGCCCTGTCCGCTGTTTACAGTAAAACTTCATCACAAGATGCTCTTAAGCTTGGCAGTTACTGGAAACGCCGCTGTCGCTGTTGACTCCCGTCGCCCCAGGAAATCTGATCCAAGACAGAGTGGATTCTACAGGGAGACCCAGGCCACCACTTGTTCCTCTTCAGAAAGTAGAAGGTGCCCTGGAGAGAGACAGGAGCCATTCGTGGGCTGGCGAGCGTGGGCTGCCTCCCCTACTCTGCGGGCTGTAAAGATGATAATGAAATCAGCAGAGCTGGTGGGACAGATTCCAGGGCAAAATGAAAAGCAGTGTGGCCATGATGAGGAAGTTCCAGAGAGCACAGTCCAACCTCTTCTGTCTTCTCCGCTACCTTGACGGAGGGAGAGAAATAGCCTATTCTGTGATCCATAAATTTAAAAAAAAAATTGACATGGGGCCAGCTTGAATTATTTGGGGTAGGGAGGCATGGGCTTCACCCTTCCCTGAACGCTGGTGACAAGACACAAGGACACGCTCACAGATGTCAGTCACCTACAGCACTTTCCACCTCCCTTCCCCAAGGCAGATACAACCTCTGGATACAAGCCACCAAGGGACTTGTTTAAAATTCTCTGTGATTAATTCATGGCATTTATCTTACTTTCATCTGAATTTTAGATGGGAGAAAAGCTTTGGTGCCTCACCCAACATCCTGAAGCAAAGCCTTATTCATCTCCATATCTCCGGTGACACATCAAGGCATTCACCACGCTCTGGGTGAATGGACGGTGTTGCCCACCGGAGCCAGACGTGGAAGGAGCAGTGGGCTTTCAACGGGGTAACTCGGGGTTGAATCCTGGCTCCATGATTTATTAGCTTTGTAACATTGAAGCATAGATTCAATTTCCTCTTTTGTAATTTGGGGATAATAATGCCCGGGTTATGAGGCCATTGGGCAGATCCAGTGAAACAGAGATGCCCAAGTGCTTCTCACAGTGTCTGACACATCAATAAATCTTGTTGAATCTGAATCTCAGGGAACAAATATTGACCTCACCCAGCGCCAGAGAGAAATGCCCACACCCCTGAATGGGGCACAGTCAGAAGCAGGGATTACCGGCCGCAGAGCCAGGGTCAGCGGCTGCCGCCTTCCGGCATCTCTGAGCCACTGGTTTCTATTTCTTTCTGACCACTCCCCAGCTTATGTATGCTCAGGGAAGGCTAAAGAATTTTAATATCATCCTAAGTTAAACATCATTATGAAAGTAAACCTGCTGGAAAAAATCATATAATGCATCCCAAGGCCAATGTAAATGGTTTTTAGATTTTCCATTATTTTAGGTTACCTGTGCCCGGGAGGGACTGGGGAGATACCTAAATTCATGCAGATAATCAAGAACAGATTATACTTCTGGGTGGCCTGCTTATTCTAGAGTCCAAAGCAAAGATCCTCAACCTGATCCCACTAAGAATCTACCGTGTGTGGTCACTCAAGTTAGAGACAGTAAGTGGGTAGATGACCCAAATTCCCAGGTGTGATGACTGCCCTTGCTAATGGCTACCCTTAAGCAGTAGAGAGGTCTTGTGTTCTGGAAGCTTCTGAATAAAAGAATTTGCCTCCCTCCTGAAATTTACATAACCCATCTGCAGGTGCAACCTCAGAAGATCTGTCTCAACCAGAAATGGGGAGACCAGCATACCTCTCTTCCTCCCTCCCTCTCTCTCTCTCTCTCTCAGTAATGAGTCAGTCACTCGCCATCTTGTATCAGGTATTTGTTCTCTAGCTATCAAGTCATGGTTACTCTCTTGCCCAATGTGGAGTAGATTCAGGGCCAAGTTTCCTCCCTGATAATCCAACAGTGGTGACGTTCTCCTTAACAGAGCCAGGCTCCCACCAGCACTGGCATGCATGTCCGCGGCCTGCACCCTCCGCTTCTGCCCTGTGAACCCTTGCACGTTGTCTGCCAGGGGCGCACATAGACACCACGTATCCAACATCCATCTTTGCTCTTTGTTGACACCACTCCATAGATTATAAACTTTAGAAGGGCAGACTTTTGTCCAATGTATTCATTGACAGTAGACCTCAGTATTTACTGACTGCCTTGCCTCTTTCCCTCGTCTCCTGGTTTTTCAGTCTTTGAACACAGGGACTTGTGTTACCGTCACGACAACACCCAGTCTGACTTTGCCCTAAAGAAGGTGTAGGGTGTGGTAGGATGTTCAAGGACTTCACAGGCAGATGTAGACTTAAATCTCAACCTTACCACCAGTAAGTTCTACTTAGGCCTGGGTAAGGCCTTAATTTTTTGTTTGAGCTTCCTTACCTTTATCTCTAAAGTGGGTATAATAGCACTTATAGGATTAAATTATGTATACAAAAGTCCCTGGAGGAATTCCTGGCAGATAGATGAGGTTTAGCAAATGTTACTCTCTTCTTCACTTTCCCTCATCCAGAGATTTCATCAAGAGTCAGTGGATAACTTAGATAACACTCCTTGCATATGTTGATGCCTAATAAATGCTAGCTTCATTGTTCATGAAAACATTCACTGAGCTTCGTGATGTGCCAGGCTTGGTGCACAGTGCTGGGAATATGGAGACGAGAAGACGCAGGCACTACCCCCAAAGAACTCATGCCTGGGGTGAGGAGGTGGGACACGTCAGCACATAACTGTATAAAACTAGAAAGGAGTGACCGTAAAGAGATGCACAGGGTACGTGGGGGCCCTGAAGAGGCCTTGACCCTCTGACCGCCTGTGCATGAAGTCCTGAGCTAGCTCAGCCAGCTGGGACCCAGCCCCGACTGTGGCAATGGCGCCAATGACTGATAATAATTGGCCCTATTGAGCCCCACGTTTAACTCTCAGGTCACAGATCTGTAGGATCTTAGAAAAGGGAGTTTTTCAAAACCCACTGAGCAGACCCCTCCCGGAAACCGGTCCCCTTCTCTCTACTGCGCCCCGGCCTGTCAGTGGCAGTGAGACCTGCCGCCAACTCCCTTCTTCCTTTACCCACTCCTGTCATAGGAAAGAGGCTTCGAAACACAGGCCTCCAGTATTACGTTGTACGGACGGGAAGAGAGGCTAACACTGCCTATGTGCCTGCTTTTGTGCCAGGGACTGCACTGGACATTTTACATGTTTGCTCATACAACTCTCACAGCTGCTCTGTGGGACAGGTGAGTATTGGTTTGCCCATTCCACAGAGATGGAAACGGATTGCAAACACTTGTTTAAGGTTACAAAGGTACCAAGAAACCTGGTCTGGTCTCGTACATCTGAGCAGGTTGTCCAGGGGCCACAGGCACCCAGCTGAGACTGAAATTCCACCTGAGTTCTCACAGGATGAGCCCCTGGCAGGGGCAGTGCCCGCCTGAGGGAAGGGACGACTGTTTCTAGTCACACAAGGGCACAGTCTGCGTGCCTGCCACCACCCACCAGGCTGCACCTGCCTTCTCTTCTGCAGACCAAGGTGCCATATGGGCCAACAGCAGCCTTGATTGGGACCCAGATCAATCCAATTCCAGAGCACAAGTGCTCCCCCACAAGTCTCTCGGTCCCTCAACCCCCCAGCGCCTTCACTTTACCGTTGAGGACACGTGGCCACTACGCCCCGGGCATTGCCGTGCACCAGTTGTTAGAACAACATCGTGGGAGAGAATTGCCCACCACAACCCACAGGAAAACACTGAACATGGCTAAGTGGATTGCCCCGAGTTACATGAATAAGTGCCAGAACAAGGATTTGAACTTAGAATTTTTTGACCCTAGGCACAGATTCTTTCCATTATTATGCCAGGCTGCCTAAAGAGAACTATTCAGTCCTCAAGCTATCTCACAGAGCGTCTGGGTCTGGGGTTAGAATGGGTCTTCTGACTCCAAATTCAACGAACGACGGTCATTGACTGGTGGGCGGCAGTCCTGGTTGTCTACTGGCACATAAAAACACTCCAAAACAGTGATTTAAAGACAACTCTTGACTTTTCTCAAAAGCCTACAACTTGGGTAGGACTCGGAAGGGATGGCTGATGTCTGTCCCATGTGGCTTCAGCAGGGATGGCTTGATAACGGCTGGAGGGTTCATTTCTTTATTTTTAATTTATTTTGAGAGAGAGAGGGAGGGAGGGAGGGGCAGAGAGAGAAGGAGACAGAATCCCAAGCGGTCTCCAGGTTGTCAGCACAGAGTCCAATGTGGGGGCTCAAACCCCCAAACTGTGAGATCATGACCGGAGCTGAGATCAAGAGTCAGATGTTCAATCATCTGAGCCAACCAGGCACCCCTGGAGAGTTCACTTCTAAGATTACTGTCACTTAAGAGCTCCATGAGGGTTGTCACCTAAGGGCCTGGATTCCTCTCCATTGGAGTGTCTTGGGCTTCCTCACAACATGGTAGCCAGGTTCCAAGAAAAAGTGTTCTAAAAGATCTGCCAGGTTTCTTCCCACCTAGTCCTGAAAGTTCCAGAATGCCATTTCTTCTGCATCTCATCCATCAAGAAATCCAGAGGTCAGCCCAGATTCAAGAGAAGAATTAGACTACCCCTCTTAATAGGAATAGAACAGAATGGGCAGCAATCTCATTCACTACAGAGACCTTGGTTCTATAGAAAGTTATCATTGACATTTCCCAAAAATAGACTTCATTCAACTGTTACAGCATCAAACTGCCTTGCTACACAGAGGGTCGAATGCCCAAGCGTGTGGACGGGCACCCTCACCCCTGACCTACAGCGAATGTGACAGCCAGGAGAAGCAGAGATGATTCTGAGCCCAAAGCATTAGGGCACATCACAGGCCTGGCTGCCCCTGACTAACAGAAAAAATCACCGGAGCAAAATCAATCCGCACACCATCTGGTCTCCATGCACTCGCTGACTCCAGCCAGGCCCTGCGCCGCTCACTGTCACAGGTACTAAATTCCCCTGGACATGCATGCCCGAGAAAGCCAGGGTTGAAAAACACTAATAAATCCATCTGAACATTGTGCTCTCTTGGGGCTTATCACTATTTCAGTTCTAGTCACAAAAATAACATACTGTAAAAGACTGATTAGTCATCGGATAATTGAGTTCTTAAATGTCAAAAACAATATCGTATGAATATTCAACAGATCATGCTACTGAAACTTACCTGTTCCATCAACAATGACTAACACTTCTCCCCCATTGTTCTTTCCCAGAAATTATGTTAATATGACTTTTCTGAGGTGATGAATGTGGTTCTCTTTAAAACATATTGTCTTACAGGTTAATGCATAATGAGCTGGTTAAAGGAAAATGGCTTGGGAGTCATGCCGGATTCACATCTCGCTGCGTTTGCTTCACCTCCCGTTTCAGGGAGAGGGGGCACCAGAATTCCTTCCAGTGACAGACTTCAGAGCTCCACTCTTTGTGAATTCTATTTATCATTTGATTGATTGATTGATCGGTTGGTTGCCTAAGACGTGGGGGAGATGCACTGTTCTCACACAGCTTAAATTTGAACAAGGACCAAGGTTCAAGTTTTGTTAGGCACTGGTGCATAACCGAGGTCCACAGAAAGTTAGAGTGGGATAGGCTAAATGTAAGACCTTACCTAGGTTTTTCTACACACACACACAAAGACACACACACACACACACGCGAGCGCTCGCGCGCGCCTCCCGTTGGATAAGGGAGGCAGCAGGGTGAACAGCTGTGGCTGGATGGAATTTTCTGAGCCTGGAGTCCAGAGAGGAAACCTTCCCAGGCAGATCCTACTTTCTCGTAGCCTGGCCTCAGCAGATGCTGCTACAGCTGGGCCCGGAGCAGCCTGGTGCAGCGGGAGCGATGTCGGGGCAGCGTGCAGGCCCGACAGTGTGTCAGGGGCCTTGCTCTTGGTGGGAGCAACAGGATATGCCAGGCACCAACTGCTCCTCCAGCCAGACGGTCTGCTCCAGGGGCTGTTCTAGCTCTTTCTGGCCAGAAGTGTGAGCGCCTCTGGCTGGAGTCCTTCCTTCCCAGCCCCAGCCCAGCCTCGTGGGACTAGAATGTGGATGAAGATGCTCCGGGATCACCGGCTTAGAGACTTATCACCACACCTGCCATCCTGCATCTCACCGCGGCTTCATCCCCAGCACAGCTCTGCCCCTGTCCTAATCCTGTCAACACTGCCATCTACCTAACCGACCTTCGAGGACCGCACAGTGCTTCTGTTCTCCCCTGGTAGAGCCTCCCTTCCTTTCCCAGCCATCCTGGCAAACAGTCGGCACAACTTACACAGAGGCAAAAAGTGTCCTCAGGTGTCACTGCCAGCAGTGACCCCGTCATGTTCCCCATCCGTCCCCGGCACTCTGTGCCTCCCGGTGCTTCTCTCCTACAGATGCTGGGCCCCCGGTGAATAGAGCCGCACAAGCCTGTTTGTAGAAAACACCCAGAGAGCCCCTTCTTCCTCTCCTGATGTTCCGGACGCTCGGAGAAGAGCAAGGAGACTAAATAATCGTTCGCTTGTCCCAGAGTCCCCCTCGGCCTGCTGCCTGGTTTCAAGCGCACAGGTCCTGCTTTATGCACTGTGGGCCTAGCCCGCCGGCTTTGGCTGGTATTAAAGCAGCCCTGCAGGCCCTGATGACAGAGCGCTGACCCCATCCAGCCCTGCCACCAGGCCTCAGGGAGGGGGCGGGAGAGCCACTGGACAGAAGACCGCTGCTCCTGCCCTGGAGGGGTTAACGGGCCACTTCCAGAAGCAGGGTCCACGGAGAGCCACCCTGAGCAACTACCTACACAGGCAGACAGGCTCCTGTTGCCCCCCTCCCCCCCGGGGTGGGGGTGGTGCTTGGGCTCAGCTGCCCACCCACTGGGCCAAAACAGACTGGAAACTGGGCCCGGCCCTAACCCTTGCCAGCCTCATCTTACAAACAGAGGGGCTGAATTTTCTTAAGCATGTTTTTAATTACTGCAAAAACGTTTCACCCTGAGCGGCCGTGTGGTTGCCGGTTACCCACACGCAGATTGATGCTCTCGGTATGAATCGGTTCGCACAGACATTTAAAAACAATTAGGATCGTGGGGAGGCGGCTCAGGAAGAGCTCGTTAGTTGGGGGGCGGGGGGCAGTCAGGCACCACGCTCACCAGATAACTAAATTGTTTGTACTTTTGATGGCGAGGCGGAGCCATGATTGGTTTCTTTAATATTTCCCTTTTGATGGCAGATGGGAG
Organism: Helogale parvula; assembly: GCA_004023845.1. Classification (NCBI taxonomy): domain Eukaryota; kingdom Metazoa; phylum Chordata; class Mammalia; order Carnivora; family Herpestidae; genus Helogale; species Helogale parvula. The sequence continues at coordinate 15,398 of PJEM01011387.1, forward strand.
CGCTAGAGACACACACACTCACACACACACACACACACACACACACGCACACGCACGCACGCAACATTCCCAGATAACCAGACAAACGCACCAGGAGGGCACTGGCAATGGGCAGGACCCCAGAAGGCGAGCACCCAATTAGAACCGGTTCTACAAAGGTGAAGGAGTGGGGCCCACAGGGAGGGGTGAGGCACTGGCTCTCACAACGTGGCCCCTGGAACCAGGAAAATGCCTGGGGGTGGGGGGCTGCCTCTTGGGGAGTCAGGTGACACTAGCTAGCTATACCTGCCTGGGGTCCTCGGTCAGTGCTCCGTAGGAGGCAAAACCTCCAGGGACCTCTGAGGGGCGGTAGGTGGAGGAAGGGAAGGGAAGAGGAAGAGAGATCTAGAACTATGGAGTTCCTCTGTTCCTTCAAGAGTCACTGCAAGATGCCTCTGAATCCTGAGTGAACTTTGGCCCCCAGGTGGCAGTGGGCTTTGTGTATCTTTGTGTATCTCATCTCTCAACAGCTAGGCTTACTCTGGCCTGCCTATCGGGAGCCTCTGAAGGCCGTGTTCGTGTTAACCCACTTTGTTCCTTTAGATATACGATCATTCACGCCAACATTTATGGCAGGGAGTGCGCCAGGAAGTGTGCCGGGCGTGGACGGAAAGGCCCAGAAAGAATCGGGCAACCGCGGTCAAGAGGTTCCTCCTCCACTTCCATCCCCCAGCCCCTCCTGGCCCTTCTCATCATGTCCCCACCCCGGGCTGCTCCCTGAAGTCCATCACATCATGGAAAGAGCACAGGCTTTGGAGGCAGTCTGATCGAAGTTCAAAACCTGCTTCCACCACAGACTAGCTGGTAGCCTTGGGTAGTTACTTGACCTCCCTGAGGCTGTTTCACTCCTGTAGATCATGGGCTGTTGGGAAGATTAATTCAGATGACATAGAACACGTAGCCGTCCTAACAGTGATGGCACTGGCCTGGGCAGCAGGAACGTGACACGGATCTCTCCTGTTCCTATGCTGTCCTCGCAGATCTGAACGTACCAGCCCCGAAGGTCTTCGGAACTTACACATTCCCTAGGGTCCGTGTCTCAGGCCAGTGGCTCTCCAATTCTTTCTGATGATGACCGAGTACAACCTCTTGGCCCATCTCGTCCCCACATTTTCCCATTTACTAAAGATTTTTCCAAAAATAGTGCCCCAAAACTTCAGGTACGTTAGACACACAAAAGGCTTATTCTCTGATAATGCCAAAATTATTATCCCAATCAACGCAGAGAATGGTACTACTTTAAATAAATATCAGTGACGGCGTGCCTTTTCGACTCAGCTCTTGGTGTATAAGTGAACCACCGACCATGCTCCTGGATTTATTTCCAGAAGGCTCTTCTCCGAGCCCTGGGGCAGAACTCTCAGCAGAGGGTGTCAAACAACCAGTGGGAGCCAGCTGTTGCCTCTCCGTGGGGCTAGATCCAGACCCCAGAGGTCCCCAGCGGTCCGCCCCACTCTCTGCAAGCACCCAAGACACGGGGAGCATTTCGGAGCGCTGACGACTTTGTCATTTGCAGCGATGCTGGCATCCCCATATGTCGCCGCAGAGCGGGATTGTCTCACATCAAGCATGAGAGAATCGCACCTCGGCGAGGAGTTCAGTAAATTCGTCTGTGAAACATATTTCGATTCCAAAGGCAATTTCCTAATTAGTAACAACACACAAAGCCTTGGCAATCTGAAAGCAGATCTCGCAGCAGAGCTGGGTCTCCGGCTGAAGCAAGCCTGAGAATGAGCTGTCTCCGTGGTCCAAGACATGGGCTTCCGAAAACCCCAGGATCTGGGTTTGGAATCGAGCGCAGGCACACAGGAGCCAGGACGCTTAGGAGCGCTTCCTCTCCACCGGACCCATTCTCGTCCGAGCTGAGCTGGGGGCAAAGCGGGCTCACTAGGCACCAAAGGGAATTCATGCATTCAACTGTTCACGGAAGATTCGCCAAGGGTGGGACCAAGACAGACAGGATTTTCACCCTCCCAGACCTTACAGAGGACTAGAAAAAGCAGAAACTACGGAGTGATTAAGGAGTAGCAGAAAGGGTGGTGACCAGGCTCCTAGCTAGGCTGCAAGGAAGAGGAAGTTTTCTCAAAGGAAATGATACTTAAGCACAGAGAGACAGACTTGAATTCCAACAATACCACTGTTTCAGGCGTAAACAGTGGCAAGTCAGCCATACTCTGGGTCTCCGTACCTCCTCCTCCAAAATGGGCACATGCTAACTACCTCATAGGTTCGCTATAAGGATCAGTTGAGGTAACAGACTTATGGGGCCTGGCACAAAGTAAGGCACTTAATAGGTGTTCAATAAAAAGCAAACAAAACAATACCTCTTGCTATGGTTTAAGAAGGTCCCTCAACTTGTGGCTGATGAGACATGCAGGGAGCAGAACTCGATCTCCCACCCCATGCATCCCCAAAGAGCACGGACATGGTATCTAAGTGGGCTCTTGGGGACCCAGCCAAGAATCCCAAACCCTGTTTCTAAAGGGAATCTGCAGCACCTGACAGGTCACGAGACTAGGAGGCACCTTATAGGAAGCCTGCCTTATCAGAAGGCCTCTGTTCGTAAATCCAATCCCATCGAGTCTTCCATGAGGAGGAAGACCCAGTGAGTCTCTGGCCCCCAGGCTGTCTCTGGGGGGCAGCAGTGTGCCCCCACCTCTAACTGGGGGTCTCGGAGCCTCAGACTATGCTCCCAGCTGCACCCTTAGCTCGATGGTCCGTATCGCCTTCCCATCCCACGTCCTCAACTTTGCCATCCCTAAAACAGGAAGAATCTTTTCCTGTTATTTTCCCCAATGTCCTATGCAGGTTGTAAATACCTGAGTGGAAATGTCACTGTTAAGCTTGAAAGAAGAAATCCCGAGGAGGGTCTCCCGCAACCAATCAGCTCTTCCTTTCCTCCCTGCAAAGCGGACGGCAGCCCAGGGACCCCTGGGGACCGAGGCGTCCCCTTCTCTCCACCTACATTCCCAGGCTGTGCCCCCAGCTCTGCGGCGTCCAGGGCTTGCACCCGGAGCACCTCGGGGGCTCACTCTCACCCCACTCCCGTCACATCTCATGTCACTGCGTCTCCCTTCCCAGGGGCCACACTCCCGCTCGGCCCAGAGCCCCGAGGCCCCGCAAGCTTCTGGCCGGCATCATCAGAGGCCCCGGGCACTTGATTCGTCGCTGCACGGGGCTGCACACTGATACATTTGTACCACAGGAAGCAGAAAACTAGTTTAACATCTCATTTATTTCATAGATGAGAAAGTAATTCCCTGCTGAATGATTGTCCCGAACCAACAATTCAGAGAGGAGGAATTTACAGTGCTGCCAAGGACCAGGGTGCATTACTGTAGCGCCGTTATATAACGGAGCTGAACCTTTTTTCTCCCTCCTGTTAGCCTGAAGAGAAAAGCCATTAAATATGATTAAGGTTAAGAGATTGCTAAAATTACAAACAGCCGCCATTCAATTATTTTGCTCTATAAAATGCAACACAGATTGGAGTTATTTCTCTGAAATGTGTTTTTAGAAAATAACATAACACAACTAATGTGGTTTGATCTAGCAAATCAGGTTCCAGATACCACTTCTAATGCAAAGCTAAAAGGTTCATAATTTAACTCAAAGTTTGTAACTTAAAGTCGTCAGGTGCTTACTTTATAGAAAAGCTTTATAAAGAGAAAAAAATCAATAGCATGCCAACTAATATTCTGAAGTCATCTACAGCCTGAGATTCAATCAATTTTATCACCCATTAAAGGGATAGACAGAAAAATATAAAAATAAAATTCTTAAAGAACCAGCAAGAGCTTGGCCTGACCGGTCCGTATTTGGGGGAGGGGGAGAGTATGGGGGGGTATAGGTCTGTCCAACATTTTGTCAGATGTCACGGGGCCACAGCTGGGGACTGAGAGTATTGTCCCCAGGCAAGGTGGCCAGGAGATGGAAGAGAAACTCCTCCAAATCTGTTCAATCCATTTGGCTCCAGAGACCACTCCTGGTGGAGGGAGAAGTCCGTGAAGACAGCCTCTTGCTGTCCCCGGACTTATGATTCACACGGCGGATGACATACTCTAAGCTTAAAAAGAATAAAAGGATCAACTGTCCTGAAATGAATTTTCTGTCCAGTTTATACTGAATGTTAAAATAATTGGAAATTCAGAAAAACCTCTATGCAGATATATTAGTGGCTGGAGACTTCGGTTATTATGGTTAATAAAACACAAGAATGATATCACGCTCTGCCCACAGACTCCAGTCCAGGACTCGCTGTCCCTCTAGACAGAGCATAAGCCATTTAGAGGAGTCAACTTTGTACACAAGCTAAACACATAAAGCCGCATATTAGGATTGGACAAAACATTGCCGGCCAAATAAAAGCTAGCTAAATGCCATATCCCCGGGGGGGGGGGGGGGGGGGGGGGGGGCTGCGGTGAGCGTCCGCCCTTGTGAACCACATGCGGATTTTTCTCTTGCCACTCACACAACCGGCAGAGAGCGACCCAGACGGGGTGTGCACTCCCCGACCAGATTTCCAAGCCTCACTCGTACCCCAAAATCACAACACGGTGGACACGCACAGACCTCTATGCCACAGAGCAAGGCAAGGAGTGTCAGGGGTTTGGGAGAGAGAAGGCTCCCGGGAAGGGGACGGACCGCTTTGCGCAGGCTGTCAGTTACCAGCATGAAGTTCCCTAAAGCAGAAATGGAAAAACACGAAGGCCAGAAAAGGATTTTACCAGATTTGCGAATGTATGTAGATAATACAGGACTGAATATTTTTTCTTGAGGAGAGTCCCTGAAAATCAATGACGAGTGGCCACAGGGGACATTGCAGGGACACAAAAGCTGTCCTCACCCTATATGCTCTCAGCTCCCCATGGGCCCTCACACACACGCAGCCTCCGCTCCCATCTTGCAAACTTCTTACCTTTATTCACACTGTCTGCTGAGCACCTACAGTCTACACTAAAGCCTCATGTCAGGACTTCGGTCTCTACACTCAAGCAGCTCTTCAGTGAGGGCGAGCTACAGATGGACCGATGATTATAAATCAATATGATAAATGTCAGAGGTGTGAACCATGTATGGAGGATGATGCCCCGACTCTCGGGAGAGGCGTTCAGCCTGGTCTCGAGGGTGGGCTAGGGTCAGCCAGGTAGGGGAGGCAGATGGAGGGAGGCTGGGGAGGGAGGGCCTTCCAGGCAGCAGACAGAGGGCACACACAAGACACCACGATGTGAATGAAAGCAGCAGGCCCAGAAATGTTCAGCATGGCTGGAAGTATAGGATAACAAAGGGAGAATGGCAGAAGATGAGTCCGGAAGGAAGGACCGAAGCCACATTATGAAGATCCCTGGACACCACGCTAAAGAGAGCGTGCCTGGAGGACGTTTTTGGCAGGGCAGTGACACGATCACGTGTGTGTCTGAGCCAGGCAGCCCTGGACGCGACACGCTGGATTGCAGGAGGGTGGGATGAAGGCAGGGAGAACGGGTTGGGAGAAAAGAGGCAATAATCCCCCAGAGAAACCACCGGGTCTGAGCCAAGTCCGCGGCTGTAGACAATCAGGCAGTGACTGATTTAAGAGGCATTTAGACAGTAGACTCTCTAGCACTTGGTGTTGATTAAATGTGAGCAATAAAGGAAAAGGAGAATTCAGTTATAAATCTGCAGCAGAGATATCCAGCAGGCATCTTGGGAACAAGGGTAAGGGGCTCAGGAGGGAATTGGGGGCCACGCGGGAACTGCGACCTCTACCCGAGGTCACAGAGAGACAAGGCTATCCCACGTCCCAGAGAAGGACAATCACGGATCCCAGATTCCTGGACACGTGGACCCTTTGCTGGGGTCAAAGTCTCTAACTCAAATCAAAGCCGAGATTGTGTCTCTGGGGCAACCACACTTTGGGCCTCGGTTTCATCTGAAAAGAGAGGCGGTTGTAAGACGCAGGGGAGGTACGCTGAGTCACAGGGTGCTATTCTAATGAATTTACAAGTGAAGCCCCTTAAAGTCCAGAAGCAGAGCATGGTGTCCGGGGCCCTAAACACCAGAATTAGGGTGCTGTGGCTAACAGGCTCCCAGCTTCCCCGTGACACCCACCCAGGACACTCTTCTGCCACATGGGTTCAAGGCAATCAGACCAAAAATAGGTAGGGAGATGGGTCATGGGGTATTCAGCTCCCTGCCACCAGGAGGTGTTCTGGGCTCTGCTAGGTCCATCTGTAGGTTCTTTCAGAAGCTCTGCCCACCTTACCCAGGGCCATGCGCTGACTCCTCAACAATTTCTGCCACACTCTACTCAACTCCACTTGTCCTGGAGCTGGAAATGAGGTGTCAGTTCCTGGGCCCTGCAGGACACAGGAGATGCTCAGACTTCCAGCAGCCGATGTCCTGCCTGGGCCCTGGTAAGGGCTCAGCCACGTCTCTACTCTGCCTCTTAACACTCTTCTTACTGGGTGGGGGCAAGGTAGGCTTTCTGTGATGAGTCCTGAAAGCTTTGCTAACTCCGTGTGCTTTCAGAGGGGACACGGAAGACACGTGGAAGGCGCTAGTGAGTCTGCATAGGAGGCGAGTGCGAGAGCCAACGGTTCTGAGCACCCATCCACCTTTGACTGCACCTGACCCCGGGACTCTCTCAGAAACATGCTGTTCAAATTCCTTCCACTCCTCTAGGCACGGTCATATATTTTAGGGAGAAAAAAAGACAAAGAAGTGCTACAAGCCATGGGTTCATCCGAACTACAGTCAGCCACCAGAGGCGCCGCTCCTACAAGAAAGTTCTCCCTATGCCAGTGTGGCTAAGCAGGCACGCCTATGCCCGATTCTATTCCAACCCCCAAAACACCACCTCCGGCCAGCCCCCCTCCATGACACTCCCTCCTCTACCCACTTACTTGCTTCTCTGCACTTGGCAAACTTGAGCCCAGGACCACCAGCTGGAGCCACGTGGCGAGAGGCGGGGCTCACCGCTCCCCAGGAAAGAGAGAAGGCAAAGATGTGCGTGCACTGCCAAGGTTTCTGTTGTATAATGTTGTGGCAGGCGAGGCTGGGGCTCCTTTATACACTTAATCATGTTCCATTTCCAACTGACACAACTCAACACTTTATGACACAGCACCACTTAATAAGACTCACTATCAACTTAGGAAGGGGATGATGGGCTGGGGGAGGGAACAATGAGGGAAGGAGCTGAATGGAGAAGATGGAAATGATAGGACTTTTTTTTTTTTTTTAAAAGATGAGAACGTCTGTTGTCAGTTTAGATTATAGTCTAAGCAAGCAGGGCAGGTCCTTAGGGGTTAGAAGCATCTCCCAGGCGGAGCAGAAGCTTATGTACAGAGGCACTGAGCTGGAAGAAGCCAGATCCTTTCCTAAGGAAAGGGGACAGCTGCGGGCACAGGGTCGGGAGGGCATTTATCTTGGTTTCTGAAAGCAAAAGGGACCAAGGAAAGCGGTGGTTCCATCCTGCCATTCCTGACCTGGACAGCTGCCCAAACTCCCCTCCAACCAACCGGTTACTTCATCGCAGGCAAGGTGAGTCTCCTGTCTTTCTAGAACTGCACACACCAAACAGTTGCTGGCCTCACACTGGGCGGCCTGGAAAGACTTGTGGATCTGACAGCAAACACGGTTTCTACCTTAGAGATGATCTCAGCTGCCTTGAGGAGACAGAAATTTAGAGTAGTTCTAAGGAGGCTGCGACATGGGATTTTCTTACTTCACCCGTTGGAAAGGTGGGCACAGAGATGCAAATGGCAATGACATAAGGCTCAGGGACTCAGCCAGGCCCCACACCCGGTCCAAGTCCTCATGGCACTGCGCCTTCAGCAACACCTCGCTGCCTCTGCGGAATGAGGAGGTGTCTGCAAATGACCTTGGAGGCATCCGTTGGTCCATCTGTCCGTTTGTCCCTCTCCCCTCCCTTCTAAAATACGAGGCTGGGTGCATGCATGGGTTAATGCGGGGCAGGAGCAGAAGATGAATTCGACCACACCCTGCTTGGTTCCTGCTCTCCTGACTTCCAAGAGTGGAAAGTACCCCGACGTGAAGATACATCTCAGCCCAGTATGCTAAGAGGCAGCGTATGTGCGCAGCGCTATATGGCGTAGCCTACGGAGAAGGTCAGTAGGATGGGATGGAGGGATTTGGGAAGACCTCACTAAAAAAAGGCCTAATCTGAATTTCTCTAATAGACAATAGGTAACAGTCAATCACAGGAGGAAAAGAAGGCATGCTCCCCCAAATTCTCCACATAACTCCCTGAGCCTTTGGCTTTCGGTGGTCCATTCTGTACTGGCTCTTTGGCCCCTCAGAGAGCTCCCTGGGGACTCGTTCAAGGGCAATCTCATAGTCACAACTGAAAAGCACCTATAGGATTTGGCCACGAAGTGGCCATGGGACGCTATTGTGACCCAACAACCAGGTCGCATCCACCTGCCCCCTGGCTCCCAGGGCACATCTCCTGCCTCCTTACCGCGTATCACCATGGTCACGTCGCATTTAGACATGTCGCCTGTATAAAGGTCTCCTGCCCTACTGGATGCAAGTGAGGTCCTCAACACCCGATGTTCCCAGCACCCGCTGTGTGGGGTACACAGCAGGGGCTCAGTAGATCCTGTCCACCTGAGTCAGGCGGGAACAGAGACTTATTCCCACAGACCAGAGAGCCAATGGAATAAAAACCAGGACGATAAATGTTGATTACCCTTCCAGTGGAATGTGTGGTGGGGGGAAGAGAGCACAGAGAGTGGGAGAAAGGATTTCGAGCGGGTCTCAGGAGGGGAAACTTTTTCAACTTTTCTCTCAGAAAAGTGCTCCCCCTGGACAGCTTTGGTCCCCAACCCCTCTCCACGGAGCCCAGGGGACGTCCTCTCACCTCTTTACAAAACACCTGTTCGAAGGCCTCTGTCCCTCGCTCCATCCCATGACACCCCCCCCACAGAGGGGACGCCCCCCAGAAGCACCCAAGCGCAGCCCCCTGAGGTGTCAGCCCATCTCTCTCCCTGTTGTACAGCCTGAGCCCTCTGAGCAGATGCCAGGCACACAACCCCTCCCCTCTCCTTTAGGGAGAGTCTGTGATCTAAGTCACTGCAAGCAAAGCTCAAGGCTTTCAGAGGCCTGAGGCTTCTGGGCCCTGAAAGCACAGATCTCTCAGACCTGGGCGTTACCTCCAGGATGGGCACTGGATGCTCCACCATCGCTGTCACAAACTGCTGAGGCACCCGGGTGGCTCCGTCGGTTAAGCATCCAACTTCAGCTCAGGTCATGATCTCATAGTTTGTGAGTTCAAGCCCCATGTCAGGCTCTGCGCTGACAATGCAGAGCCTGCTTTCTCCAAAAAAAATACCCCCAAAGAAGCAAAAAACAAAAAACACTAAAAAAGAAAAAAAAAAGCAAGACAAAACAAAAAACGGTCTTTAAAAAAAAAGCCTGCCCTATGAACACAGGAGCTAGATTGGCAACAGCTGCCTGGCCCCTCCCAGGCCCTGCCGTGCAGGCTGGCCGTCCAGCCCGGCTGTCTAGCCGTCACTGCCCTGCGTGACCAGGACCGCTGTCCAAGACCACACATCCAGTGCTTTCTGCCTCCTCCGGACTGCAAGAAAAAATGGACTCCCAGCTCGAGAGTGTAAGAACCATGGTGATTAGCCATAACCAAGCCACAGGAAGAGAGGAACTAGTAAGGGCTCATAGAAAAAGCGAGCTTACAGCGTAGAGCACCGGCCCTTTGTGTCCGCATCCACAGAACGCCCACACCAGCAGAAAGCATAACAGTCCCATCCTGATGCTTCTCCGAAGACAGAACCATCACTATGGAAAATTCTGGTGACCTCGTGCAAATTGAAAAGGGAGTTCACCGATTCTTTTTCTTTCCTAAATGATTTGTTGGAAAACTTGGCTTATAAACCTGCATGGAGGGATGCTGTTTTCTTGGAGGTGAGCATGATGTAGTGGATAGAGCACAAACTTCAGAGATCATTCTAGATCAGATTCTTCATCTGTTAGGAGCTGTGTGCCTCAGGGCACGTTCCTTGGTCTCTCATCTCCCAGAGTGCTCACACACACACTGAGGGTGACGACAGCATCTCAGGGAGGTGCTGAGAGGGTCAGATTCTGTCGGGAGGCACCCCACACTGCTCCTGGCACACGGTCGTGATGACAGGGCTCCCGTGACAGCCGGAGAAGCAGGCCTGCAGACCAGCACAACGCGTCACCGCCCCGAGCTGCCTCCCTCCTCCCGGCCCCAATTTGCTTGCGTGCTTCAGAGGGACGAGACTTGCAGCCAGCCTGGGGGTCAGGACCAGGAGCAGCCGCCGAGGACGGCGGAGGAGGGAGGCCACGTCCCCCCAGCTCACCCGTCCCTGCTAACACGACAGCGGCAATCAGCCTCTCCTCTTCCCTAACCTGTTTCCATGGTTCCCACCCAGGCTTCCTGTAAAATCTGTCACACTCTTAGCATAATGTGCGGTGAACACCGCAGCAAATAGCTCTGTGTCAGCAGTGGGGTCCGGGCCAGGCCCTTGCTCCCGTTTGCCGGGGAGGCTTCTGGCCCCGGGGGCCAGGCTGGGCACCGGAAGCTGGGCTCTCCTCTGTGTGCTCCACTCGGTCCAAATCACCTATGCTCGCCAGGTCCCTCTCCCAGGTAGACCCATTAGCAGCCTTGCGTGTGCACCTGTCAGCTGTCTAATTACACCCTTCCGTGCAAGGCTGGCTGGGGGAGTTCCACGCCTTCTGCTGCGGATCCTGCTCCGAGCTGCTGTCAGAGAAGTTTCGGGGCGGCCTGCTGTCCAAGGGTAGCCGCTGCCCCTGGCTGATTATTTGGGGTTTTTTTGTGGGGTTTTTTTTTTTGTCTTTTGCTTTTGTTTGTTTGTTTTGAGACAAGCTGGCTTTTGAAGGAAGGACTAAAAACAATGTCAAGTTGAAAGAACACAGAAATGAAGCCAGAACACATGACTTTCAAGCTCCGTTTCCCCATTTGTGTGCTGGGTAATCATGGGCACGTCGCAGAACCTCTTGGGGTCGATAGAACGGGAGTGACCATAATCTCCACCCGGACGGAGCTGTGCCCATCAGACAGGACTATGGACGAGGAGGCCTCTCTCCACGACAAAGCAATAAACAAATGTGTGCTGTCCTTGAATTCGGACCCGAGACCCAGTTAACTTATTGAACGACTTTGGATAAATCACTTAACCTCTTGAGTCTCTGTTTTCTTAACTATAAGACAAGACCAAGAATCTAGACCCTGTCTTCTAGAACTGCCGTGAGGACCAGCTACGATTAAAGACACAAAGTCACTGAGAAAACCGTAACGAGCCCCATGCCCGCGAGCCGGTGGTGCCCCTGAAGGCAGGCCTACAAGTAAGAACGGGAGAGGCTTGTGGCTCTGGACGGCTCACCGGCCCATACCGGGCATGTACCACGGAGCTGAGGCGCGGACACCAGGGGGCAAGGGACAGGCGAGCCACGGGGAGGGTCTCGGCCGGCAGCGCAGAGCCCACATACAACGCTCACAACGCTCACGGGCAGTTTGCCGGGTTCCATGGAACCACATGCTTCGTGTGCACGATCTCCCTTCTCCTCTTAGCTACACGGGGCTTACCGGAACTCCCGATCCACAGAGAAGACACTGGGGCCGAGCGGGTGACGACGTTGTCACTTATATCTGATTAGTGGCAGCGCTGGGCGTCTACACACACCTCCATCTGATCCAAAAGCCAAATCACAACAGTGGCTAACAGTTCTGGAGTGGCTGCTGCGTGCAAGGTGCGTTCTGATGCTTCCCATGCATTAACACATTTTGTTCTCTCCTGTGGTGTAGGTGTTTGGTGTCTCCATTTTACAGATGGGAAAACCGAGGCACACACAGAGTTTCAGTAACTTTCTCAGGATTTCACAGCTAGCAAAGCCACCACACTCTTTAAGTCGCCCCTGAATTACGGACCATCCCTAATGTCCGAAAAGCCTGCTCAGGGAGGAGCTGGGGCCAAGGGTTGATTGCTCAGGTTTTTCACCCCAGAGCCCCTTGCTCAGGATCTAACGCCAAAGCGGTGCCCTGCCTCGACCCTGCACAGACAAGGGGTTGTGTGTAACTGGGATCTATCATTTTGGGTGCTACTACTGCTGATTTGTGAGTGATGATTTAGAGTTACCCAAAGACTCTCTTGCTCGTTACCTCATTTTATTTGAAAACGGTGATAGGAACCCGTGGATGACGGAGCTGTGGGCTAACACGGAATCAGCTTAGGTATGAGGGTGGGAGGACAGGGCGTTTAGTGACTTACGTTCCAGTTCAAGTGACCATCTGCAACGGGAGGCCTCGTCATGCGCCTGAGGCTCCGGGACTCAGGGAGACTAAGTACGTGGCCCAAAGTCACCTGACTAGGAAGACGCAGTCAGGATTTGATCTTGTCTGCACACACTCCACTAAAGCCTGAGACGTACAACAGGAAGCACCTCTGAGAGCTCTTAGGACACTGACCCAGGAGACGGAGGGGTGACAGCTGGGGACAGAGCACAAGGACAGGAGAGAACTGGTATCCTCTGGCTGGGGGGGTGGGGGGCGGGCAGAGAAACCCTTAGCAGAACATCTAATATCACTCCTCGCAGAGAAGCTACAAAGCATTGCCACTGTCCCGAGGGTGGTGTCCCCTCCACTAGTGTGTGTGTGTGCACGTACGTACACACACACACACACACACACACACACACACACACACACACCTGCTCCTCCGAGGCCCAGATGGAGAGAACACACCCCGCGTGACTCTGAGGGCCCAGTACCCACTAGCGGCCTCCCCGGATGTCACCAGCAGAAGCATCGATCACCAGCTCAGCCCTCATCCCCGGTGACAGCAGGGCAATGCTCTTCACTCACCTCCGAGGGCCTGTCTCTCTCAATGGACGCTGCTGGACAGATACAGAAAGTGAAATCCAGGCAAGGCCCACCCTTCTCCAGGAATCCCACTTTGTAAAGAAAACATTTCTTAACGCAAAAAGAGGGCCGTGGAAAGTACTGCCCAGCAGAAAAAAGCGCCCCTTCCTAGGCCAGCTGCTGCACAGCCCTGTCCCCTCCATCATCGGGGACGCGCCCAGGCCCGTAGCTGGCCAGGCAGCATAAGCAAAAGCTATGCCTTTGGAATCTAGAGAGTTGGAGTCAAGTCACTTTGCTATGTGTCCTCAGGTAGTTTATCTCTTCTCTCTGGGCTTCTTTTCCCTCCTCTACAAAATCAAGAGTCTGATCTAAAAGCCTGTTAGGGCTGTAGGAGCCTACACCCAGGGTCTCCCCCAGAGCAGGCCATCTCCCACCGCCCTGCATGCAGTGCAAGGGGGCAGTCAGTGACGACTAGGAAAGTCTAGCTCTTCCCGGAAGCTGGAGATCTGAGGTCCTCGGATTCCACAACCCCCCTCGGCCAGTTCAGGGAGGAGGGTCAGAGGGCTGCCGTCCTGACTCTAAATCCTGCTCCTGCCAAGGGTCTGGCTCGGAAAGGGTGTTCTGAAAAGGGTTCCTGCATAGGACAATAAGTAGATGAGTGAGCCTCTTCAGCCTTCTGCCCACCTCTCTCCGTTACCTTCTGGTCTACCCCAAGGTCACCGCCTCCGAGAGTCCACTCCGGGACCCCACCTGGCCCCATGACCTGCAGTTGGAGGTTGGTTTGCCCGCAGTGTTGGGGCCCTCGTCTTGCCCACGCCCTGATGGGTAACTGCTCTCTGTGCGATGAGTAGCCCTTTATCAGACAGGTAATTAGCCATGGAGAAAGCCAACTGAAATAGAGCCCATGTTAGTAAGAGGGTACGGGTGTGTATTTGATTACAGACGCACAATGAATTATTTTAATTTGCAAAGAAAACTCTTCTGGCCTGGAGAGCTTGGTTTGGTACCAGAGAGATGGAACCCTCCAGAAGCTGAGCCCCTATGTGTCAGGGAAGCTCAGTGGGCAAGCTCAAGATGTATTTGATTCACTTCTGGTTGTTTTCTAATTTTTAGTTATTTATTTTGATCAGAGACCGCATGAGCAGGGGAGGAACAGAGAGAGGAGAGAGAATCCCAAGCAGGATCTGCATGCTCAGTGCAGAGCCCGATGCGAGGGTTTGAACTCATGAACTGTGAGATCGTGATCAGGGTCAAAAGTAAGAGTTGGATGCTTAACCGACTGAGCCCCCCGGGGTGCCCCTTGATTCACTTCTTTAATCTGCATATGATTCAATATCTGTACCACGGCTGGGGGGCTGGGGAGGTCAGCACCCCTGCTCCTGTGAGGCCCGTGTAGGGCCAGCCCCTGCCGCACCCACAGACCGAGAGGCCCCATTTATTTCTGCGGACAGCGGGCTAAGGAGAGGACGTGAGTCCTGGGTGACCAGAGACGCCTGGGATTTAAATTCTGTGCGTTATGCCGGAAGTCTACCCCTTTGCCAGACAAGCCCAGTGTCCCTGAAGACTCAGCTAAGTGCCGCCTCCGGTGGAAAACCTCCCCACCTGCCTAATCCTTTGCAAGGAACCCAGAGCACTTCCATTTAGGAGGTAGTCAGAGACAGCTGGGTGGGGAGACGCAGGCCTGCAGCCAAAGTGTGTGACTTCAGGTCCCCGTTCTGCAGGGGTCCGGGCAAGTCACGTGACCTCTCAGGGCCTGACTGTTCTCATCTGCAAAATGGGCTGACGGCACCCCCCTCATAGAGCTGCTACGAATACAGATCAGCACTGGGACATGCGCGGGCCTGTGGTCACTACGGGGCTCGCCTTCGGGAGCGTCAGGCTCCGAGGAGGCAGGAACCACACTTGTCTCTCCCGAAGCTCCAGCAGCACCTGCTCGGTGAACACAGGATGGGCTGGGCGGCGCTCTTTCTCCAAACTGGCCTTCCAGCTTCTGGAAGCTCACACCTCGAAGGACAGCGTGACCTGTCCCTTAACGCGACTGTCCCTCCCCACCTCCCTTTCTGGGACAGCGGCTCCCTCCTCCCACATCGGTTATATTTAGTGCAAAGCGAGGACGAGCCGGAGAAAAGAAGAAATAGCAGCGCTTAGCCGGCTAGGCGCCCCGGCCTCTGGGGAGGGAGGAGCGGCAGCGGCCCCCCAGGCGGGGACCCGGGAGGCACCGGCGACATTAAGTGCCGATTACCCGGGGCTGGTGGTTACAGCGCCGTGGGATCCCACCCCCTGAAGCGCCTGATTGCTTAAGCATCTCTTTGCAAAATGTTTACTTTATTTATTTTTTCCCCATGAATGTTTAATCAGGTACCCTGACGAGGCGCACAGCAGCTCTCTCCGGAGAGCAGCAGGGGGTGGCGTGAGCGCTGCTTTCCACGCAGGGCGGAGGGGCACGGCCCCTGCCCTGCGCCCTCGGCGTCCCCACCCTGCGCCCTCCGCGCCCCTGCCCGGCGCCCTCGGCAGCCCCGCACCCCTGCCCTGCGCCCTCGGCGTCCCCGAGCCCCGCCCGTGCCCTCACAGCGCCAAGCCCAGCTCCCAGGTGGCAGTGGACTCGAGGTGGGCCGCGATGACCCCATATGCCCCAGGCTGGTGGTAGTGGAGTCCCCGTCTACCCCAGTCTCCGGCCCGCAGAATCTGCCCCCGCCAACCCCTCCCAGGCTCAGAGAGGAGGCAGAGGGCCCCTTGGTGACAGCTCTGCCTCTCAGGACCCCAGACCCCTGCAGCGGGAAACCCCGGGCCTACCCACTTGAAGCCCGAAAGTGGCCTATTAATCCCTCTTTCCTGGCCTCCCTTCGGTTTTCTTTCTTTACCCGGAGCCACGTGCAGAAACAAGGCCCAAAGAGCTCCCGGACCCCAGTTCTGGCAGAAGGGGCTCCCAAGCGGGGGCACCCGGGTGGCTCCGTCGGTGGAGCTTCCGGCTCTTGATCTTGGGGCTCAGGTCATGACCTCACAGTTGCGAGTTCCAGCCCGGGGTGGGGCTCGGCTGATGCGCCTGCGTGGGATCCCGTCTCTCCCCCTCTCTGCCCCTCTGCAGCTTGTGTTCTCTCTCTCTCTTAATAAGAAAATAAGCTTTTAAATTTTTTTTTAAAAAAGGAACTTTCCCAAGGTGACTCGCCCTTTTGATGGACTTGACCTCAGAGGCAGGCATGGGTCACCTGGGATTCCTAGCTGGGCAGCCAGCCCTCCCCCTGGGCCCGATCGGTTCCCCACTGGCCCGGGCTCTGCTCAGGGGGCTCCTGGATGCCTCCCCCTCCCTGGCCGCCGCCTCCTGGGATTATGGGGAAAGCCATTACCTCAGGATTAAGCTTCAGCCTGATTCTCATCAAAGACTCTGGTCACTGAGTATTTGCTTAACACCAGACCTTTCGGGCCCCATCAAATTTAACAAGGCCTGACAGATTTGGGATTAAACAGAGAAGCCCAGACAAATCCATACTTTCATAGAGGCCCTCGGTGAGGGCAGCAGGACAAGCAGGATGCTTGAACGCGAGACCGTCAGGTCAGCGAGGTGGCAGCGGCCACGGTTCCGCCGCCCAGGCGAGCCCCCCTCACCCCTGCCCGGCTGCCCTTACATTGGCTGTGAGGCTCTCAGCCTGCTCAGGGCAGCCCTGGCTCCAGGCAGGGAGCACGGAGAGGGGGCTGAGCGGTGAGCCTACAGGGACCACAGGGGAGGACCCCACCTTCGGGGTTCCCGCTCAGGGCCCCCCTGGGCCCTGCGCTTGCTCAGAGCACTGTCCTCTCCTGGCCTCCCTCCCTCCCTGCAGGTCTCAGTGGCCCTCCTCGGATCTCACCCTCCAGCGACACTCGGCCACCAGCATCACCCAATTCTCAGCTCTCAGGGGAGCCAGACACAGACCGGTGACAGCCCCAAGCTCCGGGTCGCAGACCCAGCACAGCCTTGCAGCCTGACCTCGAAACTCATCTTGCCGGACATGCAGCTGAAGAGACAGCACGATGATATGAAACAGCTTCGGGGCCACACAGCGGCTTCAAATCCAGCTGACCAGTTGTGTGGCCCTGAGGCAGCTTTAAACCCGGTTTCCCCATCACTAGCACGGTGCCCATAGCAACTCCCTTCTCCAGAGGGCTGTCCAAGGAACGAGCCCAGAGCGGCTGGGTGGGCTTTCCCGCCTGGGGCGCTTGGTAAGACGTCCGAAGACATCCATCCATCCATCCATCCATCCTCCCACCCACCCACCCACCTTCCTCCCTCCTTATTCGGTTATGCAACCAAACTAATTAAAAAATAATAATAAAACACGTCCACCTCTCGCTTCCTTTTTAGTTTTGCACCTTCCCGCCTCCCATCCTCTAAAAGGCGCAGAGTTGGATGAAAATTATACCCAACCAACGCCAGAGGAGCAGCGATTGTTGCATTTCTTTGAGGCCTGCTGCCTGATTTCTCTCAGGCGCTCTGCCCAGTTCCTTCTGGCCTTGCCTGACTGCTAATTTGCCCGCCCCCGAGAGCCTGGCTTGGGCTCAGACTTCATCTTTCAGAGGAGGGGAAATGGGGGCGGGGGAGGGGCGGCGGGCTACGGAAGCTTCACTTTAACTTTTATTATAGAGACAAAGAAAAACAATGGCTTGTGTTTACTGAAAATTAATTTTTTGGAAATTACTTTGTCATTTGTTTTACTCTTCTTAATTAAAATTTACTCGGTGAAGAGAACACCCCATAAATTAACTCAAATGCAACAGCAAATTAATTAGCATTTAGTTACTAGACATTACTCACAGGCTGGACAAATTGTTTCCAGGCTGTCGTCTGCATTTGGCGTCCGGGGACGCAGGCGGGGCTGGCAGGGTCCCGAGGGTCACCATGGCCAGTGTTCTCCATCTTTGCCGGGATTCCTCCGTCACCCGCCCTTGCAGGCACCCGGGACACTGTGGGGGCGAGGTCCCTCTGAGCATGGTTCTGGGCAAGCCCTTTGCATCTTCTTCTGGGGACACTCCTTCCCTCCCTGGAAACAATCAGGAAGAGGGTGTCACAGGACAGCAAGGCGGTGTTAGCGCGGTCTTGCCCGGGGGCCGCAGGATGGACAATGTGACCTCAGAGGCCCCTCTTGGCCACAGGGATCCTGGGTTCTATGAAACACAGGCCTAGGAAACCAGCGCCAAGCCCTCCCTGTCCTTACGGGGGACGAGGGATTCCTGTGGGACCTGAGGGAGAGCTTCCCAAAGGAAAGAACTAGAAGGCAGGGGTGGGAGAGAGGAGGGGACCTCCTACAAGCTGGAGGAAATGGTTTCTGCTGACAAATCAGTCTCATTTCTTGCAAAAGGGGATAAGAGGCTTAGAACAAGGTGGTTAAGGACCCGGGCCGGCTGCCCGAATTGGAATCCAGCTCATCTTGTTGCTGTGTGACCTAGGGCAAGTTACTTAACCGCTCTCAGCTTCGGTTTCCCTGGATCATAATAATCCGTATCTTTGAGGGCCGCTGGGAAGGAGGAATGAGAGAATGCGTGTAAAGCCCTAAGAACGGAGCCTGGCACGCACGAGAGCCTCAGGCGGCTCCGGCAAGGGATGGCTGGGCGTACAGCCTCCGGGCCCAGATGAGTGGGCTTGAAATCCACCCAAGCCACTCCACCGGTCACCACACTTCTCTGCGCCTCGGTTTCCTCAACCTCACAGCAGAGACAAAAGGAGGCTCTTGTTTGGAGGAATCAGTGATTTAATACTCGAAAGTGCTTAGAATAGTACAATCGTGTCTGGCACATAATAAATGCTCAATAAATGGTCGGTGATGACGAGTAAGTCAGGGGCCTGGAACCGAAAGCTTAGGAGAGGGCCAGGTCCCCCTCAGTCATCGGAGGAAAACCAAGCTGCTGGTGCAGAAGCGAGCTCTCGCTGAGAGAGACCCATCTCTACACTGCACCAGGCCCCGCAAATGTGCAAGCGAGTCAGCGCCGGCTGGCTGGGCCACGGCAGCGCCAGCATGGCTGATGCAGCCCGATTCCCTCCTGTCCACGCAGAGTGGAGAGGCCCCCCTTGCGTACAAGCAGGAGGGGAGGGCCTGAATCGGGCCCTCGCTGATAACAATGATGTATGGCAGGCTTCTCAGAAAAAAAACAACCGTGTTCCTGCAGACTGAGGCTCCTCTGGGGAGGGAGGGGCATGGGGGAGTGATCCGCATCTGTGATCGGAAGAAGGGTCGTTACAAGGAGGCCTCTGACCCTCCGTTGTCTCCTTCCACTCCCGCAGTCCCCCTCATCCATGGAGAGAGAGGCCCCTCAGAGGTGGTCCGCTGGCAGTTCCAACGGCCAGGCACCGGGGACAGGCGCAGGGCAGAGTCATCCCAGCAGGCGGGCTGCCCTTGGTCAGCGGCCAGAAGCCCGGTGGGCCTGAGCCGTCTGGAGCAGCAGCTTTGCTCAGCACCTGGTCAAGATCAAGTACCCTGGGCCAGGCTAGCCGGTTCATATCCCAGATCCACCCGCTAGCCTTCTGTGTCGCCCAGAGTGAGCTAAGGAGGCCTCTGTGCCTCAGTTTCCCCAGATGTCAAATCGGGATAATTACAGTACCTAGCTCACAGCGCTGTGAGAATTATAGGCAGGAACACACATTAGGCGCTTGTTAACCCAGTGCTTGGAATGAAAGCAGCACTGTGTAGGCACTACGGTTATCATTTCTTCCACAGCACATGTGCTGTCCGGTCACTTAGCACCTTTTTATGGAGCACTTACTACGCGGAGGACATAGTTTTCGGTGCCGGCAGCACAGAAACGAGAAAAACAGGCACTCGGCGCGGGCTGATTGTTACACAGCAAAGTGCATCTGACATTTTCAAGGAAACGGTGGTGTCCCATCAATCCCACACTGCCTGTCACTTTATTTCATTCAGCAAACATTGATGGAGCACCTACTGTGTGCCAGGTGCTGTGAGAGACACTGGGATAGATCGGGCCACCCAGAAATGGCCCCTGCCTTCAGAGTATACAGTTTGATGAGAATAACGGAGCCGGTGGCAGGAGCTAGTGTTGCTTACTCAGCATCCAATACCCGCGGTCTTCCTGCCGGAGTCCCCCTGTGGTCGGTACCGCCCCTCCAGCAAACCCAGGAGCCTGATTGGTTCAAGGGGCCCTGCCTTTGATCTTTAGAGGAATGGGTGAATGGACCAGCTATAACAGAATAAGAAGTAAGAGGAAAGGGCTGAAGGTCTGGGAAAAGCTTCCTTTCTCTCTCCCACCAACAGCGGACAAGGGTCCTTTTTCTCCATGTCTTTGCCAACACATGTGGTTTCTTGTGGTTTTGATTTTAGCTACTTCTGACAGGTGTGAAGTGATATCTCATTGTGGTTTTGATTTGCGCTTCCCTGATGATTGGTGATGCTGTGCATCTTTTCAGGAGTCTGTAGGCCTTCTTTGGAAAAATGTTCAGGTCTTCTGCCCATTTCTTAATTGGATTTTTTGGGTATTGGATACATCATCTGCAAATACCCTCTTCCATTCAGGAGGTCGCCTTGTGGTTTGTTGATGGTTTCCTTCGGCCGTGCCAAAGATGTTGTTTTGGTGTCGTCTCGATAGTTTATTTTTGCTTTTGTTTCCCTTGCCTGAGGAGACAGATCTAGAAAAATGTTAAGGCCCATGTCAAAGAGATTACTGCCTGTGTTTTCTTCTAGGAGTTTTATAGTTTCAGGTGTCACATGTAGGTCTCTAAGCCACTTTGAATTTATTTTTGTGGATGGTGTGAAAAAGTGGTCCAGTTTCATCCTTTTGAATGTAGCTGTTCAGTTTTCCCAACATCATTCGTTGAAGAGACTGTCTTCTCCATTGTAGATTCTTGCCCCTTCTGTCATAGATTGACTACATAGTTGTGAGTTTATTTCTGGACTTTCTATTCTGCTCCATGGATCTGTAGGTCTGTTTTTGTGTATTTGCCATACTGTTTTGATGACTACAGCTTTGTAGTAGATCTCGGAACCTGCGATTGTGATGCTTGCAACTTTGTTCTTATTTCTCAAAATTATTTTGGCCCTTTGGGGATTTGGGGGGCTTCCACACAAATTTTAGGATTATTTGATCTAGTTCTATGAAAACTGCATTAGTATTTTGATGGGGATTGCACTGAATTTGTAAATTACAAATTGTAGTTTGAACATTTGAATATTCTTCTACTGCGTAAGCATTGAATATCTTTTGATTTGTGTCATCTTCAATGTCTTTCATCAGTGCTTTTTAGTTTTCAGACTGTAGTTCTTCTGTCTCCTTGGTTAAGTTTCTTCTTAGGTATTTTATTCTTTTTGGTACAACTGTAAATGGAATTATTTCCCTAATTTTCCTTTCTGCTACTTCCTTATTTGTGTATAAAAATGCAACCTATTTCTGTACATTAATTTTGTATTGTGTAACATTACAGAACTCATTTGTTACTTCTAATAGTTTTTTGGTGGAGTCTTTAGTGTTTTCTATGGATAGTGCTAAACCATCTGCAAATAATGACAGTTCAACTTCTTTCTTACCTATTTGGTTGCCTTTTTTCTTTTTCTTGTCTGATTGGTTTGGCTAGGAATTCCAGTGCTATGTTGAATCTTAGAGGAAAAACTCTCAGTTTCTCACCATTGAGTACGATGTTGGCTGTGGGTTTTTTATGTGGCCTTTATTATGTTGAGAGATGTCCCTTCTGAACCCACTTTGTTGATAGTTTTTATCAGAAACTGGTGCTGAATTTTGTCAGATGATTTTTCTGCCTCTATTGAAATGAGCATATGGTTTTCATCCTCTTTCTTAATGTGGTATATTACGTTTGATTTGTGAATATTCAAATTCTCTTTGTATCTTCAGGAAAAAATACTACTTGATCTTGGTGAAAGATCCTTTTAATGTATTATTAACTGTATTTTGTTAATCTTTTGTTGAGGATTGGGGCGCCTGGGTGGCTTAGTCAGTTAAGTGTCCGACATCAGCCCAGGTCATGATCTCACAGTTCGTGGGTTCAAGCCCCTGTCAGGCTCTGTGCTGACAGCTAGCTCAGAGCCTGGAGCCTGCTTCTGATTCTGTGTCTCCCTCTCTCTCTCTGACCCTCCCCTGCTCATGCTGTCTCTCTCTCTCTCTCAAAAATAAAAACATTTAAAAATTAAAATATTTTGTTGAGGATTTTTATATCCATGTTCATCAGAGACATTGGCCTGTAGTTTTTTTCTTCCTTGAAATGTCTGATTTTTCCTATCAGGGTAATGCTGGCCTCATAGAATGTATTTGGAAACTTTCCTTCCTCTTCTATTTTTTGGAATAGTTTGAGGAGAATACGCATTCGCTCTTTTTTAAATATTTGGTAAAATTCACCTGTGAATCCCTCTGGTCATAGACTTCAGGTTTTGGGGAATTTTTTTTATGACTGATTCAACTTCATCACTAGTCATTAGTCTGCTCAGATTTTGTGCTTATTCTAATTCAGTTTTAGAAGACTACATGTTTAAGTTGTCCAATTTTTTGGCATATAAATTTTCATAGTATTCTCCTATAATCCTTTGTATTTCCATAGTGTCAATTATTTCATCTCTTTCATTTCTAATTTTATTTGGGTCCTTTCCCTTTGTCCTTGATGAATCCAGCTAAAGGTTTATCAATTTTGTTCATCTTTTCTAAGAACCAATCTTTGGTTTTACTGATTTTTTTTTTTAGCCTCTATTTTGTTTATTCCTACTCTGATCTTTACTTACTCCCTTCTGCTAATTTTGGGCTTCACTCTTCTTTTTCTAGTTCCTTTATGTCTAAGGTTAGAATGTTTAGGTTTTTCATTAGCATTTACTTCACTTTTTTTCTATTTCTTGTGTATTATTGGTTTTGGGTTTGTAGTTACTATGAGACTCATGACATCCTAGGTATATAGCAGTCTGTATTAACTTCACAGCACTTAAAAATAATAAAGACATAAAAAAATTATTTTGAGAGAGACAGAGAGGGAGCAAGGGAGGAGCAGAGAGAGAGGGAGACACAGAATCTGAAACAGGCTCCAGGCTCTGAGCTGTCAGCACAGGGCTTGAACCCACGGACTGTGAGATCATGACCTGAGCTGAAGTCGGATGCTTCACCGACTGAGCCTCCCAGGCGCCCCAAGTTCATGACACATAAGTTCAAACACATTCTCCAGGAACTTTTCTTACTCCTCCTCCATATCTTACGTATATGTTGCCATGTTTTACATATTTTTATTCATAACTTTCTTAATTCTAATTATGGCCTTTTGTTTTACACTTAAGAAGTCCCTTTAACATTTCTTATAAGGCTGGTCGAGTGGTGATGAAATTCTTTAACTTTTGTTGGTCGGGGAACCTCTTTCTCCCTCCCTCAGTTCTGAACTTTAAATTTAAACTTGCCAAGTAGGGTATTCTTGGTTCCAGGCCTTTTTTCCTTTTTTCCTTTTAGCGCTTTGGACATATTACAGCACTGCCCCCTGCCTAGGTCCTAGGGTACTCCACACACAGATACCGTGGCGGGGCTGGATCCGAGCGGGCCTGGCCCGGGAGTCCCAGGGCGCTCCCCGCTAGAGGCACCTGGCGGAGCAGCTGCGGTGCAAGTGGGTAGAAGCCAGGGGGGCTCGGGCTGTTCAGTGTCGGGGGCGCCTTGCTGAACCACCGAGAGCGAAGTGGTGCAGGCCTGGAGTGCTCTGGATGCTCTGCACGCTCACTGCAGTGAGAGGGCAGGAGCTGCAGTGAGCGCCGACCAGGAGGGTCCGGGCGTGCGCCACGCTGGCTGTGTGCAGAGCCTGGGTGGGACGCCTGGGGCGGTGGGACCCAGCTCCCCACCGTTTGGCAGAGTTCGAGGGCCAGATCCTTTACGTTCTTGTTGCCCTTTTCAATGGGGGCTGTTCTCCTGTGCCCCAGGGCACCCGGGCCTGTGTGGCAGGCCGCCTATGGGACCTGAAACACTGTTCTCCTCTGAAAGGGAACAGAAACGGCGGCACTTGCCAGCCTGGCCAGACTGGAGAGAGTTCCAGCAGTTCTGCCCCCCCCCCCCCCGTGTCCTGTCCCGTTTGACAAGGCTGTGGAGCTACTTCCTTTATATTCTATTTGCCCTTTTAAACCTGGACCTGGGCTTTTTTTTGCCCTGTGCCCCAGGGCTGTCCCTCCTCAGGGTGGGGTTGCCTTCCTTCTGGTGCCTCTGGCTCTCCTGCCTACTCTGTGTGGTCCGTCTTTTCTTGTGCAGAAGCTGATCAGTGTAGATTCGCTCTGTCCACGGAGGAGGGGGGTTCACAGTCCCCCTCTGCTCCCATCTCCGACCGGAAGTTCCCAGGGTTTCTGTTCTTGGTGGCTAGAGCACCCTGTGGAATCATAGGCTAATAATAATACGTTTTACTATTAATAGTTAACATTAAGAAGTGCATGACATTTCACAGGACGCTTACACATGTATTCTTTTATTTGATCTCCAAACCAATGCTGTCAGAAAGCCCTTCTTTCCATCCTTGTTTTACAAATGGAGAAGCAAAAACTTGACCTGCACAAGGTCGTTCAGCTGGAAAGTGAGCTGGTTCTGCCATCTGAGCTCCACCTTCTGGGTCCTGACTCCTACCCAGCGCGGCTCTAGTATGTTTTGGAGCATCTCTCCTGGAATTGACTGTAAGCCTTTTTTTTTTTTTTTAAAGAATTTTTTTTAAATGTGTATTTATTTATGTTGAGAAAGACAGACAGATTGAGTGTGTGTGGGGGTAGGGTGGGGAGGCAGAGAGAGAGAGAGAGAGAGAGAGAGAAGAGAATCCCAAGCAGGCTCTGCACCGCCAACATGGAGCCCAACATGGGGCTTGAACCCACAAACTGTGAGATCATGACCAGAGTCAAAACCAAGAGCTAGATGCTCAACCAGCTGAGCTACACAGGTGCCCCTTGACTGTAGTGATTGTAATAACAGCCCCAGAAAGTGGCTTCTTGCTGCTGCTGTTTCCAGAGGAATCCAGGCATCCACTAGTGCTTTTCTTTCCATAAGGCTTGAATAGATCTCGTCAGAAGTAGGAGGTTTTTGGAGCTGTCAAGAAGGCAGACAAAGACTGAACCTTAATCTCTTGGGCAGTGACCTCCATGGACTTCTCCCAGTGGACAGAGACAGTTCAGGCCACAGACCCTGGTAGAGACCATTGAAGGGGAGATGATCAGTCGTTGCCCTTAGCAGTGACATTTGTATTATCTCCCAGCACTGCTCTGGGGGGACTTGGTGCCAAGACCAGGAAAAGAGTGCCATAAAATATGAAAGGAGGAGCCGCATGAAAGACCTATTAACAAGCAATGGCTTCAAGAGAAGCAGAGGACAGAGTGGAACCAGGTGCAGCGTGGAGGATGTTGGGCCAGTAATCGTTCAGATCAGGACAGGATGAGGGCAGACCAGGGCAGAGGCCTGCACATGTTTGCAGTCAGAGGGGGATAAGTCAACAAAGCAAAGCCCAGGGAAATGACCAGAACCTATAAGTGGGTCCGATGTCAGGGAATCCCGAAATAGTGAAAGGTAGGTCCTATGGGCAGAGTGGAGCTCAGCCAGATGCGGTAGAAGGAGATGGTCCAGCTGATGGCCCCTGGACCACACCGTTCCTTTGCTCTCATTCTGAGAGGTGCTGTGTACCGATTCTGAAAGGTTTAGAACAGGGGTGTTAGAGTTGCCTCTGAATCATTAATCCTGGTTCAAGGCTGGGATGGGGAGCTGGGGAAGGGGTAATACTCCACTGTTAGACTTGAGGACTGTCCAGAGAACAGAAGAGGAAACAGAAATGACATTCTTTTCAGGAGAGGCACCAGACCCCCAAGAAGATGAAGTAGGACCAACCTGATCAAAAGCTACAGTGTGGCAATAATCACAGATACCAAGGGGCTGGTAAGTCAGGAAACTGGCTCCCTTTACCTTAGAAGAAGCCCTCCTTAGAATACCACGACCCAGGGACAGCAGAGTTGGGAACAGAAGTGAAGAGTTTGCGAAGCTGTGAAGGCTGAGAGGAGGGAGCAGCGATGTTTTTATGGCTACCCATGCCCTTCCATTCCATGCTCCTGTGGTCTGGGAACTTAAGGTTACATACTTGCCTGCCATGGAGTCCACTCTCCATCCCTGGAGCGTGGATTTGAGATTTGCAAAGAGTCTGAAGTCTCTGGGATGCAATTGCATTGAATAAAGTGGATGACCAAGGTGGGTAAGATCATATTTTTGTCAGCAATCACCACTTTTTTGGGTTAACTGTTGCCATTTCTAACAATAAAAACCCTGAGACTCAGAAAAGCATGTGATCGCACTAGGTCACACACGTCTATGGCACGGCTGAGCGGCAAGCCCAGGCTTTGAGTTTAGATGACGATGCTGCCAGTTTCTGGGTCTACAAAATAAAGACACAAATATCCATCTTGCAGCATTGTCCTCTGGGCATAATAAGATGACATATGGAAAGAGTTTAGTCCAAAATCAGCCACATCACTGGCACTAAAGAAATATTAGTTCCTCCCCTTCTTGTAGCTGAGAGAATTGCCTAAGCAAAGGGTCACATTGTGCTCTTTCTGTGTAGTCCAAACTCTCTCAAATGCTTCAGAATTTCTACATTACAAGCCTGGTTGAGTGTTTGACCTTCTGGAATGAATTCTGTGTGAATAATGTTATTGATGTCAATGAAATAAATCAACATTGTCTTTACTTTTGGTCTTTGCTCGTACTTTCCATCATCTGAGAGACATTGAAATTCTCCATGGCATGCCCGGGCTCTTAGCTTCCAGCTCACAGCAGAAATCGCAACAGCGAACAATAACACCTACTACCTAGCACCCACGTCTTAATTTTTAATACAATTCTCTAATAAGAAGAATCAAGGTTCCTGGGAGAAATGACTGATTCTAGGGCTTAGTGCAAGAAATATGTAAGTTGAGCCTGGAGCATCTTGTAGTATCAAAAAGAAAGGAAGTGTTCAAAAAATAAAAGGATGGGCAGGTCAAAGGGACATAGGAGGCCACCTGAAAGAACGCTCATTGACCAAAGCCGGAAAAATTTGAGCAACGGAATAAGTTATGTAGCATTTTTCTTACAAATACAAAATACAAAACAAAATCCATGAGTCCATACTTTTGTAAATAAATGACTAAGGAGATAAATGAGTCAATAGGTACTGAACAATTATTTGCATCTAATCTTATATAACCCAGCAGGCCTATGAAGTAAGAATCATAATCTTCATTTTCTGGAGCAGGACACTGAGGCTCAGGGGGTTAATTAACTTATCCCAGGCCACTCTGCTGGTTGTGGAGGAGACCACAGCTAATCTCAACCCCCTCTGGTGCTAATGTCTACGTTCTGTTTCAATACCGCACACCATCCCAAGTTAATATTTTATTTCAAAATGCATTATCTGTTTACCTAAGAGATAATGGAATAAATGACAAGACTTCATTGTTTCTCTTCATCACTGAAAATGCATACCGAAAGTTGTGTAAGAACTTTACTCCTGTTCAGATTTCGTTCCAGAACGAATCTGTTCCTGTATCTAATTTTAACTCTTCAGCCATCCTTCTATCTGAATGTGTGAAATCTCTGACCTTTTCAATATTTCCATTGGGCCATTGGACAGCTGCTTCGTGTATCACTGTGGACAGCTTGGTTTTGGTCTTAAAAATGTGGGTGCCTTCACACAGACTTGCTTCTGGCACTACTCCATCTGCATATGCCACTTCTAATCTGCCAGGACTCTCACCTGCAGATTTATTTGTTGCTGTCCAAAATGTGACTTTAAATTTCTGCTCTAAACATCAGCCACTCACCTTCATGTCAATACAGAGCAACCCACTTTATGACTGCAAAAGCAACTCCCTCAAAGACAGAGTGATTTACTCTATCCCATATCTCCATTTCAATCAAGGGTCCTCATCTTCCACGAACCACTCAAAAATGTCATCTCAGCATACTGGATTCACACCACAGTGTGATGCTCAGATCTCTTCATAGAATAGCAAGACTCGACTCTCTATCAAAATACAAGGTCGCACTCACCCTGGGACTCAGTGATATCACTTTTAATAATGGACCCTGAGGAAATAATTGAAACACCAAGATTGATGCAATGTTCACTGCATATTATATGTAATAACCAAAAATTGGAAATGATATCAATATCAACAATAAGAAAATGGTTAAATAAATCATAGTGTAATTACACTGGAATAATATGAAGCCTTTAAATATCATGTTTTTAAAGAATATTTAAAGACATGGGGAAATGTTCAGGATATAGAATTATATATATATATTTTTAAAAACCCTATTTTCAAATACATAAAGGGCTGGCAAGTTGAAGAGGGAGTTAACTTATTCTGAGTGGCGCTGGGGGGAGAGAGTGAAGAAGTACCAATAAAAGAAGGCCACCTAGAGATGTCCACTCTCATCACTGTTGCTTAACCTAGTGTTGGGAGTCCTAGCATCAGCAATCAGACAACAAAATGAAATAGAAGGCATCAAAATTGGCAAAGAAGAAGTCCAACTTTCAGTTTTCGCAGATGACATGATACTCTACATGGAAAACCCAACAGAATCCACCAGAAGCCTACTAGAACTGATCCATGAATTCAGTAAAGTCACAGGATACAAAAAAAAAAATGTACAAAAATCAGTTGCATTTCTATATGCCAATAATGAGGCAACAGAAAGCGAAACCAAGAAATTGATCCCATTTACAATTGCACCAAGAACCATAATGTATCTATGAATAAACCTAACCAAAGATGTAAAAGATCTACATGCTGAAAACTATAGAAAACTATGAAGGAAATTGAAGAAGACATAAAGAAGTGGAAAAACATTCCATGCTCATGGATTGGAAGAATATTGTTAAAATGTCAATACTACCCAAAGCAATCTACACATTCATTACAATCCCAGTCAAAATTGCACCAGCATTCTTCACAAAGCTAGAACAATCCAGAAAATTCCT
The DNA here is from genome assembly GCA_004023845.1 of Helogale parvula. NCBI lineage: Eukaryota > Metazoa > Chordata > Mammalia > Carnivora > Herpestidae > Helogale > Helogale parvula. The sequence continues at coordinate 44,224 of PJEM01011387.1, forward strand.
ATGGAACCACAGAAGACCCTGAAGAGCCAAAGTAACATTGAAGAAGAAAACCAAAGTGAGAGGCATCACAATCCCAGACTTTATTTAGCCTCTACTACAAAGCTGTAATCATCAAGACAGTATGATATTGGCACAAAAACAGACACATAGATCAATGAAATAGAATACAGAACCCAGAATTGGACCCACAATTGTATGGCCAATTAATCTTTGCAAAGCAGGAAAGAGTATCCAACGGAAAAAAGACAGCCTCTTTAATAGATGGTACTGGGAGAATTTGGACAGCAACATGCCAAAGAATGAAACTAGACCACTTTCTTATACCACACACAAAAATAAACTCAAAATGGATGAAAGACCTATTTACAGGAAACCATCAAAACCCTAGAGGAGAAAGCAGGCAACAACCTCTTTGACATCAGCTGCAGCAATTTCTTGCTCAACACATCTCCAAAAGCAAGGGAATTAAAAGCAGAATTGAACTATTGGGACCTCATCAAGATAAAAAGCTTCTGCACTACAAAGGAAACAATCAACAAAACTAGAAGACAACCAACGGAATGGGAAAAGATATTTGCAAATGACCTATCAGATATAGTATCTGAAATCTATAAAGAACTTACCAAACTCAATACCCAAAAAACAAATAATCCAGTGGAGAAGTGGGCAGAAGACATAAATAGACACTTTTTGAAAGAAGACATCCAGATGGCCAATGGACACATGAAAAGATGCTCAATGTCACTCATCATCAGGGAGATACCGCTTCACACTGGTCAGAGTAGCAAAAATTAACAACTCAGGAAACAACAGATGCTGGTGAGGATGTGGAGAAAGGGGAACCTTCTTGCACTGTTGGTGGGAATGCAAACTGGTGCAGCCATTCTGGTAACCAGTATGGAGGTTCCTTAAAAGATTAAAAACAGAACTACCCGACAATCCAGCAATAGCACTAGTAGGAATCTATCCAAAGAATACAGGAGTACTGATTCATAGGGGCACATGCACTCCAATATTTATAGCAATGCTTTCAACAATAACCAAATTATGGAAAGAGCCTAAGTGTCCATCAACTGAAGAATGGATAAAGAAGCTGTAGTTTATACATACAATGGAATACTACTTGGCAGTGAGAAAGAATGAAACCATGCCATTTGCAGCAACATGGATGGAACTGGAAGGTATTATGCTAAATGAAATAAGTCAGTCAGAGAAAGACAGTTATCCTATGTTTTCCCTCATATGTGGAACTTGAGAAACTTAACAGAAGACCATGGGGGAAGGGAAGGGGACAAAAAGAGTCACAAAGAGGGAGAGACATAACTCTTAAGAAACTCTTAATTACAGAGAACAAACTGAGGGTGGATTGGGGGGGGGTGTTGGGAGAGGGGAAAATGGGTGATGGGCACTGAGGAGAGCACTTGTTGGGATGAGCACTGGGTGTTGTATGTAAGCGATAAACCACGGGAATCTACCCCCAAAACCAAGAGCACGCTGTACACACTGTATATTAGTCAATCTGACAAATTATATTAAAAAATAGTCAATCACTCATTAACTCAGTGAACTACACTAAAATACTAAAGTAACATAAAACCTCAAAAAAAGAGAGAAGGCCACCTAGAAACATATTTGGGGGCAGTTATAATTTTTTTAATGGGTATAGCTATCCAAAGGTGTAAAAGAGGTCCTCAGCAGGTCGTGATCTCTCTGAGACAGAAGGAATCCAAACTGAGGCTGGGCAATCACCAGACGGGGACATGGCAAAGGAGCCCCAGGCAGAATGAGAGACTGGTCCGGATAGCCCGCAAGGGTCCTTCTTCCCCTAATAGTATAACATTGTGTCGGAAGCTCTTGTGTTCTAAGCACGTATCTGAGTGTCCTCAGGGTTGGAGAAAACTAACAGAAGAGGCATGAAGGGTAAAGGCGCAGATCTCCCCACGTGACAGCAGATGCAGCCAGCTTCCAGGCTCCCCAGGCTCCTATCTTATTACAGCGTGCTTACCCCCCACTCAGACGACATGGTCAGTCTTTGGCCCTCCCAAATCAGGAGATTCTTTTCTCTTCCTTAGTGGCCTGTTTTGCGTAGGACAACCCTCACGTCCAGATATTTTCCTCTTGTCCACTTGGAGCCTATGTGCCTACGTGTGTCCTTTTAGTATAGAGAACTTTGGTGGTTTGTTGAAGAGATTTACAACACAGAGTTAGAGGGTGAGGGCAGCCTGTGAGGACTTCTACCCTTTCCCAAAAATAGGTTCACCGTGGTGTATCTTGTTACTTCATTAGCTGTAGATCAGAGTTACGTGACGTAGGTTTAGTTTTACAGGGACTTTAAAAAATACTGGCTTGTGAGGCAACTGATGATAGGCCATGGAAAAGGCTGGAGAAGTTCTATCGTAAATACCTAAATAGAAGAGGTTTGTATAGGACAAATAGGAGTCTGAAGAGTGATATTTTAAAAAGGTTTAAAGACGGGGCACCTGGGTGACTCAGTCAGTTAAGCATCTGACTCTGGCTCAGGTCATAATCTCACGGTTCATGGGACGAAACCCTGCCTCAGACTCAGTGTCTTCCAATCTCTCTGCCCCTCCCCTGCTCACACACTCCCTCTCAAAAGTAAATAAAATGGCAATAAGTAAAATGTGTAAGGAACATCCAGCACCCAGATCTTGACTTATAGTACCATCCTCCCATAAAAAGAATGAAAGTTCCTTGGAGAAATGGCTGGCTCTAGGTTTAGGGCAGGAAATAGCTAAGTCAAGCCTAGATCATCTTGTAGTGCCAGAAAGTAAGGACGTGATCAAAAAATAGAAGGATGAGCAGTCCCAAAGGACACAAGAACCAGCCTGAAAGAGCGCCCATTGGCCAAAGCTGGAAAAATTTGAGCAACAGAACAATGTAGCACTGTAGTGTAATCCAGTTATAAGAGAACATACTGATGTAAATATCGATGTAAATAAATGATTAAATAAATCAACAAATGCGGAAGAGACAAACACGGGCAAAAGAATTCCAAATAATTTATCTAGATCCTCTGCCCTCAATAAAGGGGGAACATCACTCCCCACACCTGAAGTGTGGGCCCCCGAGGGACTTCCCTCCAAAGAATGCAGTATGGAAAAACAAGGTGTAACCTCACGGAGGATTAACCTGATAGACACAACCTCAGCGGGGCACTTAGGTCAACACCAACAGTGATGCACAATGGGGGTGAGAGCAGGGACCTTTCATATGGCCTGATGAGGAGGACCCCTTCCCTCTGTGGTCTCCCCTCCCAAACCCTCACCCACCCCACCCCAGTCTAACCATGAAGAAGACGTCAGCCAAATTCTAACTGAGGCACATTCTACAATGCCTAGCCAGTCCTCCTCAAAACTATCAAGGACATCAAAGATTTTAAAGAGTCTAAGACACTGTTCCTGCCAAAAGCAGACTAGGTAGACATGATGACCAAATATCATGTGGTCTCCTGAGCGGCATCCTGGATGGATAATGGACTCTGGTGACAAATAAGGAATTCTGAATAAAATACCAACTTCAGTTAACGATAAGGTATCAATGCTGGTTGGCTAATGATGACAGATGTACCATACTACTGTAAGATATTAACAGTAGGGAGAATTGAGATGGGCTATCTAGAACTCTCTATACTTTCTTCCATTTTTTCTGCAAATCTAAAACTACTCTACAATATAAACTTCAGGGGGTTTTTGTGTGTGTTTTTTGTATTTTGTTTTAAAGTCTAAGGAAGACACTAGAGGATTTGACCTGTGTGAGCACTTTCTGGAAGGTGACTGAGGCTAGAGGCTCAGAGAAAGAGACAAATCAAATGAATTTCCCACATTGGGAAACCAGCAAGAACAAAGCAATAGGCCTGGAGAATGGGGGACATTGGGAGAGCCGGTTCATCCTGCCCCTGGGGTTTTTGCCTGGTCCCTGCAGGAAATACCCCAGCCTCCCCTGTCCTCAGAATCTGAAAGGGCCTGCTTGAGAGCAAAGGAAGGCAGAGCCAAGATCAGAGGCTTTGTGTTAAGCAAGACAAAGCTAAACTCAAACTCTGCAGTACACCAGCCGTTTGAAAACCTGTTATTTTCTACAGTCTCAACTCCAGGACCTACTCACCTGGAATAAAGTCGTTCTTTTCATTTTTAACAAATAGCTGAGCGCATCAACGGCTCAGGCGCCTTCCCACAGGGAAGACGGGGTGTAGACCTGGAGTTGGGAGCCGTATACTGAGCACATCTTCATTTCACAACTGCCAATTCGTGTTTCTTGGAAACCTCGAACCTGAAAGTCGAAGGGGAGCGTTTGGCAGAGTCCCCGGCTTCTGCCGTCCTGGTGACACAGGACTGGAGAGCTCCAAGAAAAAAGAGGCCCAGGAATAAATGAGAGGCCAGGAAGCCAAACACATCCTTCTCAGCAATGGGAAAACCAGATTTTAGAAGGGCTCTCAGAGCACAGTTTCCTGTGACTTTGAACCCTGCGTGCTTGCCCCCTGCCCTCTGGGTTCTGGTCATGAGCAGGACTGACTCTGCCTCCCCACCTGTAATCTGCCAGACCTTGGGCTCCCCGCACCCTTGACCTCCCTCCTCCCAGCGGCTTCTCTGGACCTGGCTGGCTCTTTGAGCCCAGGGGGTGCCCTCAGGCAGCGCCTACTTATTTCTCCCATTTGCTCACATCCCAAAGAAAAGGAGTAGAGAAAAAAAGGGGGGGGGTGTTCTTATGATTAAAAAATTGTCTGGGCGATGTTTTATGCATGCATCTGTTATGCTAAAATAACCATCCTTTCCAACCAGGCCCACCTGCTGTCTTTTTCAATTTTAAGTATTTCTAAGTAGCAATCAAATCAGTATAATTTGTTCTTTATCTCGGCAAAACCATTGTGAAAGAAAAATGTGACCATTATGTTACATCAGGGAAAAATACAAGCCCTTTATTTTCAGCCTTCTCTATATTCTATCAGATCTCACAGTTGTCATTATGCCAGTTGTATTTAATGTTGTTCAAATGAACAGAGCTTTCTTTAATCACTACAGCCTTCTTCCCCCTAAATGCTTTTTCCAAGGTTATGGTTTTCCGAGATAAATACATAAATACCAATGTTATGAATACGTTAAGGGTATCCAAGAGACAGCTTTCAGGATTTGTAGCAAGAACCCGCTGTCACTGGAGTTACACAATAGCTCACTGATGTTTGAGTATGAAGTTACTGGGTATTAGGAGAAGGCCCGATACCCTGCACTGAGGCGGAAGGCTATTTTGAGCAGATCACAATGGACCAGTCAGCAGACGCGGACCTTATAAATCTGGTATCGGGATCCTCACTGCTGAGAAACGAAGGCAGCGAGTGCAGAACCGGGAGCCCCTGCCCTTCAGAGCTGGGACACGGAGATCCGTCCCAGGACCTCTGGATTACCCCTGCAGGCAGGGCCCCTCATGTCGACCTGACACTAAAGGCGTGAGGGCCGAGGGCAGGTTTTCAGATCGCCTCCTGCAATAGATTTTACTTGCTATTTGCAAATTAGGAGCAAGAGGTGTAAAGAGATTAAATGACTCTGAAATGCATTTGTCCGGTTACTAGAACTGGGATTCGAACCCAAGTCAGCTGAAATGTATTTCTGCTTCACCTACACTCAACAGCACTCCAGCCTTTTAGCAGACTTACATGAGATGGTTCCAAGCCTAGGAATCCTGCGTTTATTCATGCAGACATTTCCTAAGCAAATATTTACTCTTCGCCGAGGTGCTGAGAACAACTATCAACAGGTAATACTTCTGAGTGCCTGCACACGCTCAGCATTAAATAGAAGTGAAAGCACGTACCACTCCCACTAGCCCCAAGGGGAAGGTGCGACTACGATCCCCATTTTACAGATGAGGAGGTAAGACACAGCATGGTCAGGTAGCTTGTCCAACGTCACGCACACGGAGGAGACCAAGACTCATACCCAGCAATCTTTGTGGAGTCCACACCCTGAATCACTACAAAGGAAAATGTGTCCATATCATTGTAAGTGCTGAAAAAAAAAGCGTTTGTTGAATAAAGCATTGTATCTTGCCCTTGAGAAACTTACAGTACACAGAGGAAATGTTTATGTAAACAAATAACAGAAATGCAAGATATGATATAATGTGTCAAAAGAAAAACATAAGCAAGTACTTAATGGGAATGCAGAGGAGGAAGTTATGAATTCCGACCAGGCACTGGGTGGTGGGATGGGGGGGGGGGCAGGAGCAGAGTGCGGGAAGAGTGGGGAGGACGGGGGAACTGAACTGGCAGCGCAGGCGCCGCGTCCCCTCGGACAGTCTGTGATCAGGGCAGATTGCAAGATACAACTACACTTTCTCAGGCCCTGTAAGAGAAAAAGGGCTGCACTTTTTAACTGTCAGGTTTACATCCAGGTTTAAAGGAGACAATATAAGTAAAAGTAATTGATGAATTATAAGTCCCTTATTGATTTTATGCAGAAGTCGTGAACTGTGAGCTCCTGGTGGGCAGGAAAAACACCTTATTCACTGAACGAATAATCTTCGCTCAGCTTGGTGTCTGATATGCAACAGGCTCTATCGGGTCACAGAAAGAAGAGAGGGAGGCGGATAGGAAAGAAGGAAGGAAAGAAGAGAAGGTTAGAGGGAGGTGGGAAGAAGGAAGGGGGAGGGGGGAGAGAGGGGAAGAGGAGGAAATTAGTTAAGATGTAAGAAAGGATGCTATGTTAGAGCTCTCCAGAGAAACAAAACCAATGACATCACACACACATATATACATACATACATGTATACACGTATATGGAGAGATTTATTTTAAGCCCCTGGTCCCTGCACTTGGGGGAGCTGGCGAGTCTGAAATCCACAGAGCACGCTGGAAACACGGCCAGTAGTTAATGCTGTAGGCTTGAGGCAGAACTTCTTTTTGGGGAGAGCAGGGATCTCAATGTTTGCTTATAATGCCTTCAACTGATTGGACAAGGTCCACCTACATTATCGAGGATAAGCTCTTTTACTTAACGCCAGCTGACTGTAGATGTTAACCACGTCTGTAAAATCTCCTCACAGCAACACCTAGATTAATGTTTGATTAAATAACTGGCGACTGTAGCCGAGCCAGAAGGACACACAAAACTGTCACAGATGCCGTTCCAAGAGGAGAAACGAATAGAGCGGGACGCAGAGGCAAGGAACGGATGCCAAAGTCCGAAATTAGCCCTTACCTTAGGGATTTGGCCGGGGGTCTGGGAGGGAGGCTGGGCTGCCAGCGAAGGGCATCCCATGCAGCTGGAGATCGCTGAAGGAACATGGGTACTTACGGGGCATCTGCCCACATCCCCACCGGATGTGGGACTTGTTAAAACTGCAGGTTCAGGGGCCCCACTCCCAAACCTCTAAAACAGAACTCCCAGGTGGCTCAGAATAACCAAGACTGCCAGGTAGATCCGGAAGCAGACTCCCACAGGTGCCTTTATGTCAGAGGATGAACTCAGGAATCTTGAAGACCTGGACTTAGAGTCTATACCCACCACTCATTACCAAGTGCCCACTGAGAAGTTACCTCCCCAGCGCCTCAGTTTTCCCATCTACAAAATGGACCTCTTCACAGTACATCTGGGTGATTGTGGAAGTGAAACGACACACGAGGACAACTCGAAGGCGCCCCCCACAGACACGCATGGGACTAACACGAGCCACAGGGGCGCAGTCGGTGCTGGGTGCTGTGGGGTCCCAGCAAGCCTGCTGCCGAAAGGCTGTGGGATGAAGTGTCCGGAGGCCATCCAGCCCGGACCCTGCACCCCAGCCAACCCACTCTTTGCACAGAGCACACTGGTCACGGCAGGCGTGTCCGAATCCTCATCCAGGCTCCTCTGCGCCTCTACTGGCACAGCGGTATAACCCAGGGAGTGCCAGCCCCGCCTCTTGGCTCAGCAAATGCTGTGGATTCAAACATGGCCTCCCAGCCTCTGGAAGGGGCCTGCTTCTGAGGTTGGGGTTTGGACGTGGTTAGGCTCGGCTGTTTTTGTTGTTTCTATTTTACCAAAAATGGCCTCCTCACTGCACACCCAGCGTGCGTGGGACCATCTGTGGAAACCACAGGGTTTTCCATGTCTACGAAGGTCTTGGAAAACTAAAGCGAAAACCCTCAGGTATCGATATCCTAGAGAGCAGCCAAGCGGAAAACTAGAGGCTCGAGAGACAAAATCTTAGGCTGGTCTTACTGTTTCCCACCCCCATGATCTGAGGAAAACTGCATAATCTCTGAGCCTCGGTTTTGTCATCTGTAAAATGGGAAGATGATCTCTGAGTTGACAGGTTGTAGGGATGAGATGGGACAGCGTGGCCCAAGATGGTGGAGTCCCTCTCTTCTGCAGTTCTTTCCTCTGGGGCTGCCCTAGATCGTCCCACTGCCCCTTCCCACACACACGCAACCTGCCATTTGTCTGGTTGATACCACTCAGATATTAGGACAAAACTCACCACATTCAAAAAGTTATTCTAGGGGAGGGACAAGACGGCGGAGCGGCAGGGAACTTTTTTCTTTTTGCCTCTCTGGTCCCTGAAACACAGCCAGATCAACACCAAACCAGCCTGTCCACTCAGAACACCGATTTGAGGACAAACACAGCATTCTGCACAACCTGAACCACAGAACTCAACAGGTCCGTGGTGCGGAGAGGCGAACTGGGGTAGAGAGAAGCCATGGAGGGCGGGAAGCGTTTTTGCCAGTGGACTCGGGGGTGGGGGTGGGGGGTGTGCGAGGAAAGCCCGCCCCCTCCCCCTCCAAAGAAGCTGGAGAGAAAGACTGGGCTGAACACAAAAGGGAGAAAGGAGAGGGTTTAAATTCCATTAAGACTCTATAAACGGGGGGAGCACAGAGTCTAAAGCTCCCCAGCTGGACACCTGGTGAGCCCCGGTGGGCAGGGCGACTCCCCCGGAGCAGACAGCGAGGTCCCCGGGGTCCCCAGGCCACACAGGGAGTGGTGGTCCCCTGCGAGGAGGACATTTTGTAAAGGCTGTGCAGCCTCCGCACAGGCAGAGGAGACCCGGAGAGCAACCGCACTGGCCGGTGCCGGAACAAGGACTTTGGGGAGGGGGGGCCTGGAGCCACGTGCGTGGAGCGACTTGTTCGGCCCTCAAACGCTGCTGCTACCTGGTCACAGGAACGTTCTCGGGGCGGCTGGTGCAGCCTCTAGGCCTCGGCAGCAGCTCGGTGCTGTAGCCGGCATGGGCTATTGCTCGGCTAGACCCTCCCCCAGAGGGTCGAGGGGTCAAAGCCACAGAGTCTCCGAAGTCAGGGGTTTGGAAACACAGATGCATCTGAGATAAAACTCAGCAGGGAGGCGCCGCCTGGCAGCCTGAGGGCCTTGGTCATGAACAGTGTAAAAGCGGGAGGGGGGTTGGGGGGTGGACGGAAGCCCAGGACAAAGGAGGGATGTGTGACTCCCCACGGGGCAGAGCACAGACTTCTGACGCTAGAGACTGGGGATCCGGTGGTGCCACTTTCACCTGCCTGCGCAGGCGCCTACACGCACGCAGTGACCCACCCCAGTGAACTTAGCAGCGCCATCTAGCGGAGAACAGAGCCGTTACACCAAGCCCCGCCCAACTGGGCCAACCATGCACCAGAGAAATCCAAATCTCTCCACCTGTTTAGTGTACAAACTATAAAGTGTTTCCTAGGTTTGACTTCTAGGAGAAATGATGTTATTTCAATCCTATTTCATTCTGTTCACTGGTTTTTCTTTCATTTTCTTTTCTTATTCTTGAATACAGAAAGAAAAAAAATTTGTTTTTATAAAAAAGATTTTACTTTAATTTTTTCTATGGTATCTTTTACTTTTTTTGTAAATTTTTTAAATTCTATTTTACTTTCATCATTTCATTTTATTCTATTTTATTGTATCCATTTTTTAAATTTTTCTTTTTTTAAAACAATGATTGTTAAATGCTTTTTAAAATGTTTTTTATTTATTTCTGAGAGACAGAAACAGCACGGGCATGGGAGGGTCAGAGAGAGAGGGAGACAAAGAATATGAAGACAGGCTCCAGGCTCTCAGCTAGCTGTCAGCACAGAGCCCGACGTGGGGCTTGAACCCATGAACTGTGAGATCATGACCTGAGCCAAAGTGGCCGCCCAACCAACTGAGCCACCCAGGCGTCCCCTTTGTTAAATTTTCAAACATTTTCCTGTTTTTCTTTTCTTTTCTTTCCCTATGTTCTCAATTCTATCAAGCCTCTTTCAACAACCAGACCAAAACACACTTAGAGGATAGCACCTTGTATTTGATTTTTTTGTTTTTTAAAATTTTTTATTTTATTTTTTATTGTATTAATTATTTTTCTTCATCCAACATGAAGAAATGAAGGAATTCACCCCAAAAGAAATGACAGAACGAAATGACAGCCAGGGACTAAATCAACACAGATACAAGCAAGATGTCTGAACCAGAATTTAGAATCAC